>JAQIXA010000494.1:0-41858 GCA_034699045.1 Nanhermannia cf. coronata Gr-Ori-00579
GAGTTTTATATTAGAGAAAAAATTTTGTGTAGAAAAGGGAGCCTTCAGAGTCCAATCGTTTCTTTAAGTAATAAGATTATATTATATAGTAGCCAGCTAGCTGTAGTAGGACTCGACTGTTTATAGTTTATACCTATGTTATATGAGAATACTATGCCTCAATTTTCAAACCACCATCTGAAATCTGAAATCTGAGCCTGAGTTTTTCAAACAAAAAGAGTTTTTTCATTTTTTATGCAATTTTAATTATAATTAAACATTTAATTATTTCTAAGATAGTTAAAAAAGTGATAGAATTCCAGCATGGATATTCCATCAGAATTGAAGGCCGTAATTGAGGAGAACCTGCACAAAGTCCGGATCCCTCAGAAGCACAATGAGATTCATAAGGACGAGTGCGTTTACTCTTTTGACACGCCGGTAAGCCAAGCCAAATTGACAAGTCATTGCCATTTTTATGCGTTTTTAAGTTACTAACTGTTTTGACAATTGTCAAGGTGTATCATCAAATGACAATGGAATGGTGGTGGAATCTAATTATGAAATAATGTCTTGTATGTCTTGTGGTTTTTTTTGCAGGAGTCGGACCAAGGTCTTTATGTTTGCCTGAATAGTTTTTGGGGCTTTGGTCACCATCATGTAGAGAGCTATGCATCACTCACTGGAAACAGGTTATTTCTGCATATCAAAAGGATCAAGCATAAGGTATTTGAAGATATTATGTAATTAAATGTTATTCAATTAGTTGTTGGTTTGCATTGGTGGTGTTTTAATTTAAGGCTCTTTGTTTCTATTTATCAAGGTCGTCAAAGAAGTTACAAATGAAAGCCCAAAGAATAAAGTGACAAGATTGGCTATTGGAGTTGATGGCGGATTCACTTCTGAAACAAATAGTCAAGAGTAAGATTTAAGATCAATATATTTTTATTAGTACACGGCTACTAATTATTTTTAGGCTTCGATTCTAAAGAAAGCTTAATGTGCTTTAATAAATATAAAAATTTAAAACCTACATTTTTTAGGTATGAGATAGAAGAGAATCAAAGCTTTGTCGTTATACCAGGATTTCATATAATTCCTTTACCAAATGATAAACTGCCTGCAGCGGTAAGTTATCAAAATTATAATTATAGTTTTAATAACTAGTAAAATCGACTTATAAAAATAAAGTACCTATATGTATTCGTATAATTTTTCTTTTTGTATAGATTGTAACTTCGATTACTGAAATTAACAATGCAGAATCAGCTATAAAAAAGGCTCAATTAAATGCATTGTCAGGTACATGGGATGGTGAAGTACGGAATGTTTCAAAGTAAGTTAACAAAAAAAATAAAGTATATTAAATATTTATATTGTGACTATTTATTTTTTAAAGACATGCACATAATTTGCCACAATTAGACAATGGTAAAAAGATTCCACCAAGAGGATGGAGATGTGAAGTTTCAGATTGTAATAAGACTGAAAATTTGTGGTTGAATTTAACTGACGGATCAATACTTTGCGGCCGTAAATTTTTTGATGGAAGTGGTGGAAATGGTCATGCATTAGAGCATTATCAAAGGCAAAGTAAGATGAATATGTAATAGTAATACTAGTACTTAAATTAAGAAATGAGGTAGGTATGTAACTTTAATATTTTATTTATACCTTTTCTTCTAGAACATCCACTTGCTGTTAAATTAGGTAACTTTATAATTTATCGATTTAAAATTTTTACATGCATTTTAAATAGTACTTAGGTATGCCTTATGCCTACAATTCATGATTGTTAATGACACTTTTATTAACTTTATATTTTAATAGGAACAATTACTGCAGATTGTAATGCTGATGTGTATTCATACGATGAAGATGATATGGTTATAGATCCAAAATTAGGTGAACATTTAGCTCATTGGGGAATTAACTTTACAATTATGGAGAAAACCGAAAAAACAATGGCTGAAATGGAGATTGATCTTAATCAAAAGATTGAATGGTCTGCATTAACTGAAATGGGAACAAAATTAGAAGTAATTAGATAAATATAAAATTTATTCATTTAATCCTATTCATTCAATTCACCAGTGAAAACCCATTTGTCATTTCATCAATCTTATAATTATGTAATTAATCATAAAATTGAGGACAAAAGGTTTTTTTTAAAGCTGAGCTAAATGAATAGATTATTAAAGTATAAATACTCTGATGATGCTTCAAAATCATCTAATGTTTACTTTTTTGACAGCCAATTTATGGTCCTGGTTATACTGGAATGATCAATTTAGGAAATAGCTGTTATCTTAACTCAATTATGCAAGTCCTATTTGAAATTCCTGCATTCCAAAATAGATTTAAAAACAAAGCTAAAAGTTATTTTCAATCATCGAATGATCCTGCGAATGATTTTAACGTTCAAATGTAAGATTGTGCTGTTAACCTAATAAAATACAATAACTATTAGCTTTAAGAATTAATTTGTTTTATTCAATTCTTTATATAGGGCAAAATTGTGTGATGGATTATATTCTGGAAACTATTCAAAGGCAGAAAGTGAAGAAAACCTGATCGACCAAGTTGGCATTCGTCCACAAATGTTTCAAATGCTAGTTGGAAAAGGTCATCGAGAGTTTTCAACAAAACGTCAACAGGACGCTCAAGAATTCTTTCTTCATATCATCAATTTAATGGAAAGACATAGTCTTAATGAACAAAATCCAGCTGAAGCTTTTAAATTTCAAGTTGAAGATAAAGTAATTTGCAGTGAGACTGGCATGGTTAGGTATACTCATCGATTCGAGTATTGTCTCCCATTACCAATTCCAATGGATAGTGCTATAAATATTGATGAAATTTTTACTTTTGAAGAAAAAAAGAAGGCTGCAGAAAAGGAAGGTCGACAATTGTAAGCTTAAACAATTTACTCATTTAAATCAAATAATTAAAAGAAACTAATTATAAATTTTCAGGTTGGATGAAGAAATGGTTAGGCCCATAATATTAATTGAAGATTGCTTACGATCATTCTCTCAGCCAGAAATTATAGATAAATTCTACAGTTCTGCAGTTGACAAAGTTATTCCAGCTCAAAAGTAATATATATTTTTTTTAATTAAATAAGAAAAGTAGGCATTTATTTCAAAAACTTTTAGTTAATATATAAACTATTTGACATTCTTATTTGGTAAAGGAGGTAAAAAACGAAGAATGGTAAACTTAATTTTTCAGATAAGTATTTTATGGAACGTGTTTCATTTGTTTCTAATTTAATTAGCTGACCAATTTTTATTATTATCTGTATAAATAATACTTTACTATATAAATTGAATTATACTTTTAACAATTTTAGGATTACAAGGCTGTCCACTTTTCCAGAATATTTAGTTATTCAATTAAAAAAGTTCAAATTGAGTGATGACTGGAAGCCGATGAAGCTTGACGTGTCTGTTGAAATGCCATTTGATCTTGATTTGTCTAGTTTAAGAACTCTTGGAAAACAACTTGGCGAAAAGTATCTTCCAGACACCGAAGACACTACCCCAAAAGGTAGGTAAATATTAAAAATTTCTTCTATGATTCTATGACTTGTACAAAGTGAAGTGATAGAAAAATGTATAAATATTTTGTAATTAAATATAGCACCACAATTTGATGAAGCGGTTGTAAATCAGTTAATTGAGATGGGTTTTCATCAGAATGCTTGTAAAAGGGCTGTCATTGCTTCTGGAAATTCTGGAAATGAAGCAGCTCTCAACTGGTTAATGGAGCACATGGAAGATCCTAATCTCAATAATCCAATTGAAGAGCAAGCTGGTCAAATGAACTCAAATATTGCAGTTAACCCGGAAGCACAAGAACAAATTATGGCAATGGGTTTTAGTGCAGAAGCTGCAGCAAAAAGTGTAAGATGATAAAACGGAAAATACTTTTATCTGACCTATGCTATGTTTAATGAAATAAAATATGAATGTTAATTTTTAGCTTCAAGCAACAGATAATAATGTAGAGAGAGCAATGGACTGGATCTTTTCACACCCTGAAGAAGCTAGTGTTATAGGAGGGAATGAAACTCATGGACATGACCAAAGAAATCAGAATAAACAATCAGCTTTAAACAATGGTCCGCCAAGTAAAAATCCTTTTTTGCTATCTACTTTACTTTATAAAAAAAACTAAATACAAACTACCTACATACTTAGAAACTTAAAAAACTAATTCTAATAATGAATTTTATTTTTCTCTATCTAGACTACAAATTATTTGGTTTTGTTTCTCATATGGGTCAGTCAACAATGGTGGGTCATTATGTTTGTCACATATTGAAAGATGATAAATGGGTCATCTTTAACGATAATAAAGTGGCTCTCTCTGAGAAACTTCCCAGAGATTTGGGCTACTTGTACTTTTACAAACGCGTTTGATAAAATTAACAAAAAGACAGGGACTGGAAACTGGAAGGAAGATAATTAGATATATTATTATTAAAATACTTGATAACTTACCCACTTCTTAAACTAACAATTATCATATTTAATTTAAATATTATATACATACTATGTATAAGTATACATACTATACTTTCTATATAAATAACTCAATTACAATTACAATTTATAATTACACAATACACAATTAATTAACCTATACTGTATATTATATAACTAGGTATAAAAACTAAATTATTTGTCATTATAATTATTATTATAATATTGTGAAAAGGTAATTTATTATCTTTGTTTTTGCATTTTCTGTGTCTGTACTCAAGTTCTTTACATTAATATTTATCATTTAAAAAATAATTTATTGTTGTTTGGTACAAGGATATAATGTAAATTATACATACCTACCTAATTATTGTATGAAATAAAAAAAAAAATTTTGTAAAATAATTGCTTGCACAATTAAAAAGTTTAATTAATTCGATCGGAAATAATGAAATCTAGGTTAGGTATAGGTATAGGCATAGGTATATGCTATGAATTCAAATGCAAGGGATCCGCCGATTTCGGTGACCGAAATTCGGTCTCAACTTGTAAGATAATGATGGAGATGGATGTACAAAATGAGGCTAAAATTGGGTTTTTCGAACTGAATGATATGATATTATTTATGATCCACCATAATTAGATCCTGATTTTCGTTCGGTATTGCATTTTGCCCCGAATCCTAAAATTGATGCGAGAAATAAATGGGATCCTATTCCATCCTATTTACAATTTACAGATATTCAGCTCAGATGGCAATGCAATAGTCATAAATAAGCCTTTTCAGTTTTTTTAATCGATCCGAGAAGAACCAAAAAAGGTACCCTAGTTTTATTTAAAAATATAATTTTAATTATTTTAAAATAAAAGGCTTTTTAATAATTTTTAATTGTACTTTATAGTTGGTTAAAATGCTGTCGAGGCTAGCAATTACAAGGGCTGCAACCCCTTTATTATTAGGTAAGTCGCCTTTTTTTATACTTTTTAGATTAGTGATTGTGTGTGATTAATTGTAATTGTAACTGATTTAGACTTAAAATGTAATAGATGATAGACGTAAAGTATTAGATTATATTAGATTTATCGGCAGTTAATTGTTAAAATGATTGTTAAAATTATTGTAGTTAATAGTTAAGGAAGGTAATAATGTCAAATAGATAATTTAGTTAATTTAATTTAAGATATAAATATTGGGAACTACCTACGAGATGCTTATGATCTGTCGTCTTGATTCTTGTTCTTGATCGATAATTCAATATTCAATTCAGCACAAAAAAACCAGAAAAATGCTTCAGTTTTTTACAGGTTTATAGGTTTTTCTTCTAAAATTTTTAATTGAAAGTCAAAATCTGGTATTTTATGGTTGAACTAGGTAAATACTGTAGATTAAATTGTAGATAATAGAAGTAGAAGACTAGAATTTAGATCTAGGTAAATATTTTAATAATTTTATAGGTAAGATAAGATACTTTATTAATAGGTAATTGTAATTTGTTAGAGATAACAAAATAATTCTGTATAAATTAATTGAGAATCATGCCTAGGTAAAAAAATGATTGAACTTTATTTATTTTTGATGATTTAGCTCGACAAATAACAACATCAAATGTAGTCTTTATGCCAATAAAAGAAGGGCCGGAAAGGGATTTAGTCAACTTCCCAAGGCCCAAACGACTTGAAAGAAATCCTCCAGTAAAGCTAGGATTTGTCCCTGAATCATGGTTCACCTTCTTTTACCCAAAAACTGGAGTAACAGGACCCTGGTAAGTAAAAATTAAAAATACATTATAATTTCCAAGAGTGTTTAATTTTTACCTATCATTTAAGTACTTGAATACATACCTATTACTTTTTATATCTATATTGAAAATTGAGTACTATATTAATGTGTTTTTTTTTATATTTTAGGATGTTTGGTAAATATTTCATTTAAAATTTATATACAAAGTATTAAAGTTAACTATGATTGTAATTGTAATTGTAATTACTATTTATTTGTTTAGGTGGTGGACTTGTAACGTACCTTCTAAGTAAAGAAATCTGGGTTATGGAGCATGAATTTTTTAATGGACTTGCACTCGTTATGTTGGTCACGATAATGGTCAAGAAATTTGGTCCAGCAGTCTCAGAATATTTAGACAAGGAGGTAGATAATGAGTTAAATGAAATGTATGAGGGGAAGAATGCTGAAATCAAACAAGTTCAAGACTCAATTGCCCAAGAAAAGAAAATGCAGTGGCAAATGGAGGGTGGTGATATGATTTTTGATGTCAAGAAAGAGAATATTGCTCTACAAGTTGAAGCAAATTATAGGGAGAGAATTGCAGCTGTTTTCTCTGAAGTAAAGAAGAGACTTGACTTTCATGCTGATAAACAAAATATTGAAAGAAATATCCTACAAAAACATATGGTCGCATGGATTGTACAGAGAGTACAGGGTGCTATTACACCTGAAGCTGAGCAGGAGAATATTAAAAAATGTATAGCTGATTTGAAAGGACTTGCAGCAAGAGCATAAATGGACTTTTTTTTGATTCTTTAAACTAAATATTAATAGTTATTATCGAACTAAATACCTACTATAAAAAATTAATGTTCTTGTTGTAAATTGCCAAGTCAAATCAATTCATTAATTGTGTAAAAAGATAAACTACTAGTTCTATAGCCTAAAAAGTTAAATAAAATCTTAATATTTAATTATTACAAACTACATTATAAAAAAAGACAACAGAAGGAGATTTGTCTAGTATCTCTCGTAATAGCTTTTTTTCTAAACTTTTTTTAATAACGAATGAATGGCTTAACAAAATAGGTAGGTATGTAGATAAAAGTATAACAATAAAATGATTATAATGATAACAAACTACCTATTACATTAGTCAAAAAAATATATAAGTTATTCATAAAAAATAAGTATACAATATGAATACCTAATTAATTTTACTAGATATGTAGGATAGAAGGTAAACAAAAAAAATTCAAGTAGGTAAAAAGAAAAGGTTCATGAAGTGTAGTATGTAACAATATATTTTTTATACTTTGATGATTCTATTTAAAATAGAATAAGTTAAAAGATAAGTATGTAGGGTAGAGAATGATAAAAATATTGTAAATATTTTATGCTATATAATATGTAGGTATTATCTGAAAAGTTCTATTACTAAACTAAATTATCTAATCATCATCATCATCCTCGTCTTCGTCATCATCGTCTTCATCACTTGAAACCTTGGCTTGACCGTCATCCTGTTTTATAAAAAAAATAATTTTCAATTAGTGGAAATTACTTATAATTAGAATTAAAATGGTAAAGGACCCTACACCTTCTAAAAAAAATTCATAAAATCTTGGACCTAAAAGCATGGAATAATTTACTTCGAGATAAAAGTTAAAACATCTTACATCATCATCATCGTCGTCGTCATCTTCATCATCATCTGCTTCTTCTTTTATATTTACATCTAAACCGTCGTCTTCATCATCTTCTGAAGATTCATCTTCTTCATCGTCATCTTCTGCTTGAGCCTTTAAACCTTTTAGAAGCGCAGCTTTACCTTTAAGAGGCGCTACAATTTCTTCCTCTGAATCGTCATCATCCTAAAATTGGTCAAAACAATAAACAAATAGTATTTGTAATTATCTATCATTTTTAAAAATCTCTATGTACCTCACTATCTTCTTCCTCCATTTTAATAGTCTTTGCTGGTGTTGCCTTCTTCCCATCTTGAGGTTTGGGTGTTGGCTGTTGTCCTTTTTTGGGCGTATCTTTAGCATTTACTGGAGTCTTATTTAACGATTTATTATTAACAGCAGCAGCAGCTGGTGTTGCAACTGCTTCAGATTTTGGTGTTACTTTATTCTGCTGGTCTAAATTGGCTGAAATCCGTCGGAATCTTATTAAAATCATTCTATCTTCTATTTTACGGTTAAAATTTTCTTTAAATGCTTCTAAAGCATCAGCCTCCGAGTCATAATTGATAAACATAAATTTTCCAACGTATCTAAAAGTTTAAAATCGAAAAACATTAAATTGGTAATATAAATTTTGGGCTGATGTTGATAATTATCCTTTATAAGATATCTAGGTATATTATAATTAAGAAGTAAAGTATTGTAACTTGCCCTTTTTTAGGATTATGCTTCCTAATAGTACTCATTCTAGAAGCCTTCGGAAAAAATGCTTTAAGCTGTTCCTTTGTGATTTTATCTGGAAGATTTGTCACATATAATGAGAATGGATCGACCTCATCACCACCAGCATCTTTTGAATCCACTTTTTTCTCTTCAATCTAGAAATAATAATAATTTGAAAATGAGAACTAAAATCTAAAGCGTATTTAATAAGTAAGTATACATTTATTTAATTTTAGGTATATTATGAAATAATAGCAATTAAAAAGTTATATTTGAAACTTACTAAGAGTGTACCACCAGAAAAGTTGACTTTCTTAAGTTTTTCTATTTCTTTTTTAATGTTAGCGTTTGGCTTTAAAAATACAAGGATTTGTCTGGGCCCAATAATGCGATTTATTTCAACACCTTCAATAGCAGGACTCCAACTCTTTGCTTTATCTACAGTAATCTCTGGATCTTGGATCTTGACGGTTAGGACTCGAGATTTAGGAGCGAGTTGTTGCTCCAAAGCTAATGCAGCCTTGCATGCTGATTCGGATCTTTCCTTCCTATCGAAAGTCTTTAAATAAAAAATATAAATAAATTATTTAATTCTAATAAATCTTACAAGTTAGGAGAATTAAAAATAAAACTTAGGTAAACTAGGATTAAAAAGCAAAATCTACTTACAGACTGCATTTTCATGAATCTACTTTTGCTCTTTTCTTTCTTGATTGCCTTCTTAATTGCTTTACTATCATCCGAGACTTTATTTAAAGGGCCAGGACCCTTATTCATATTTCCTTTATTTTTCTTATTCTTATTCTTATTCTGGTGTGGGTGTGGAGGTTTTTGATTACTTTGTTCATTTGTGCCTAATTCTTGTTTAGGTTTAATATCCATTTTACTATCCCCATCAGAATTATTAAAATTTTTCTTTCCTTGTTGGAAATTGCCTTTACCACCAGCACCACCACCAGCACCCCTGTTGTTAAAATTGGGCTTGCCACCTTGTCCTCCTTTATTAAACTTTCCAGGTCCCTTATTAAAATTTTGATTGGGTCGTCCACCGCCGCCGCCACCACCACCGGCACCACCAGCAGGTTTACCATTCCCTTCAGGATTAAAATATCTCGCTTGACCTTTGGAGGCTAACTTGGGGAACTTTGGTGAGTCGCCGCCAGTTGACTGCTTATCTTGAAACTTATAGTAAAGAAATTAAAAATTATCAAAAATTTAAAAAATTATTCAATAATTATAAATATGTATATCCTAAGCCTAAATCTAAAAGCCTGTGCTTCTATCGGGTAAAGTTCAGCAATGAAAACCCTTATTCTGGCCTCAAGAGATCAAGCATAGCTATTAACAGCTTGTAAAATTGAGACCAAATTGAGGTTTTTCACAGCTGAATCTGAATTAAACGAAATAGACTAGAGATAGTAGTCTACAGTCTAGGTCATACCGTACGACACAGCTTACATTGCATTGAACCATGCTACCATACCGATACCATAGCATAGTATAATACGATACGACATGCTCTATGCATTGCTAGGTAATTGCTTGCAATTCTTTTAATTCAGCTTAGAAAAATCCATCTTTAATATAGTTTCAGTAAACACTACATGTAAAATCGCTACCAAAATCGGATTTTTCACAGCTAAATTAAAGGAATCATCATCATATTATATGGGACCAAAAAGTATCAAGAGTACTAGTACAAGAGTCTAGTACAAGAGTCTAGTACAAGAGTTTAGTCTAGCAAGTATGTATAGAAGGCATAGGGCCTAAAAAGAAATTTACAAAATTTTGGTTTGGTCAACTACTCGGGTGTTACAGATTGACATATAAGGGTCCATACCTTTCTCTTCTCGACAACCATCGTGTAGTCCTTTCGTGGTAGTTAAATTTAACTAGGTTGATGAAAATCGGGTGTAATTAACTCAATTAAATGCGGAGAAATTGTTGAAATCAGCAGAAGAGTCCGAGAGAGCCGAAAGAGAAATGCGTGTTCAATGGAGAGTTCGAGTTCGATCTACAGTGCAGTCTACAACACACACCTCGTGCTAACTCAAATCTCTTGTAAAAAGACTATACTCTGACTGGCAGAACCAAACCTGAAACCTGCTGAACTATTTTTTTTTATTTAGCTTTCTCAAGCAAATACATAATAACATTTATAAGCTCCAAATTATTCTATTCTAGTACCCTACTAATATTATTTAGACTGAAATTAAAAATTAAAAATCTTAAAAGAAGTGTATAAATATAATATAATAATTATGTCTATCTAACTAATTGTAATTACCTCCACTGTACTACTACTACTACTAAGATATTTTAAATTTTTATAGTTTTACAAATTAGGCATTAAATGTGAATTATTAATGATTTTTACTAAATTTTGGGGGGCAAGAATGACCCTATCTCAAATCCTTATATTTCTCAACAAAATTTGGAACTGTCTACTATTTCTCACGAAAAAATCTTCAAGAAAGGTAACCTACAATTTATAATTAATAATTTAAACGAGTTTCTCGGTTCGGTTTCAGTTTAGTATTATTCCTACATGATTATGATGTCTGATTGTTATTTATTATGTTTTTTATGCTATAAAAAGGGGGTTTTATTTAGGTGGTTTATCTATATCTATTGTATTTTAATTATTTAGATTTATTAGAATTAGAGAGGTAGTAAAATATGATTTTAATTAGGTAACTATTTTTTTTCGGTTTTTGACTTTAATGTCATTATTTATTTTACTTAAATAGGTACACCAAATTAAATGTTTTGTTATTGTTATTGTTTTCGATTTAGATTTAGATTTTGATGTGGGTGGGTAAGGTAAAATGTAAAGTTCATTCATTAAGATTTTAGCAACTTACGAGGTTATATATTATATAGGTTTTATGATCTATTAAGGTATTTAATTCAGCTCTGATTATCCGATTTGGATCATTAATTTTACAAATCTAGTTTTTTTAGCCTACCTAAAAATTAAACTATCTTGAACTTGTAACTTGTAGGATACTTACAATTTGGCTACAAATACAAACAATGACACATGAACAGATAATTAATTTTTTTAATTTTTAGGTTGTCCAGCATCAGACAATTAAATATCACCATGTACCATTGTCACCTTTGTCGAAGCACAGGCTGTGTATTGTCAAACGTAAAGTTTTAGTTTTAGACTTGGATGAAACATTAATTCATTCACAACATGATGGAATTCAAAGGTACGAACTATAATAAACCTTATTATTATAATTTTAATTGATATTGATGTTTTTATTTAATGATTATATTTTTTTACTGTGCTTGTAGACAAACTGTTAAACCAGGAACACCACCTGATTTTGTATTAAAAGTTGTTATTGAAAGACATCCAGTTAGATTTTTTGTTCATAAACGTCCTCATGTTGATTTCTTTCTTGACGTGGTAAGTTGTGGTTCTACTCTACTAGATATATTTTACTTAATTTTCCTAGTATAAACAAAGTTAATATTACTAATATAAAATTTATTTTTTGTTCTTTAGGTCTCTCAATGGTTTGATTTAGTAGTTTTTACTGCTTCAATGGAGATCTACGGAGCCGGGTATAAAACTATTTTACTTTGAATTTAAAACATTTATTAATAATTTTTTTTATTATTTTTTATAATTTTAGTGTAGCAGATAAATTAGATGCAAATCGAAAGATATTACAAACTAGATTTTATAGACAGCACTGTAATTAAATATAAATATAACTATTATAAATCTAAATCTCTTTCTTACAAGTTTCTAATTTTTTGATACTTTTTTTATTTTAGGTACCCTTGAATTGGGATCGTATACCAAAGATTTATCCAATATATCTCATGACTTGAGTTCTATATTTATATTAGGTAAATTATAACTATAGCATATCTTTTATCTGAACAGTGTTTTAAATATAATTTTAATTGAATAGATAATAGTCCGGGTGCTTATCGCTCATATCCGGCTAATGCAATGCCAATCAAATCATGGTTTTGCGATGCTAGGTAATATTTTATCTTGTCTTGTAATAAAAATAAGCTTATGAAATTTTTATTCTATTTTTAATAGTGATACTGCATTACTTAATCTACTTCCTGTATTAGATGCTCTGAGGTACTAAACTATTATTTAAAAAACACTTACCAATAATAATTTTATATTTATATTTTTGAAGGTTTTTAAAATAATAATTGGTTTTTTAACAGATTTACCCAAGATGTGCGTTCAGTTTTGTCGTAAGTTATTTCATTCATTATAATTTAAAAATGTAATTTCAATTCGGGGAGCTGATTGAACTATTTTTTACTATTTTCAGAAGAAATATGCATGTACATCGGCCATGGTAATAAAAAACTAATTAGGTAACCAATTTTCCCCTATTTTGAATAGAAGAGGATTAAGTAGAAAGTGTTGACAAAATGTTTAATAAGTCAAGTGTGTATTTTACATATTCGCATAATCAATCGTATTAATTTGACGCATTTTTACTACGTAAAATGATAATTATAATAATAGAATCTATTATTATTTTTATCATAATTTAAAATTATCTTTTTAAATGTGGAAAAAATTCAAATTTTTGAGTATACTACTATTAATATAGAACTGTAGAATAGCAAGTTCCTTAATACTTTAAATGGACTTATAAAAAATACGAGACTTCCCAGTTCCCAGTAGAGAATGAGTTATAGAGTAAAGAACTAGAGAAAACCTACTACCTATCCTATGTATGTAGTATTATAGAATTAAATACAGATCTGTAAGAAAAAAATATTTATCTGTTATTAACATTTGAGGGCAAAGGGAATATTTATTTTTTAAGTAGTATACTTATTAATTGTGTATTAAAATGGCAGATATTCAATTATTGCTGTTTCATTTTATTTTTATTATTTTATTTTAAAAAGATGCTCTTTAAATATAGCCTTAGTTAAGATAGGTGAACCGTGATTTTGATTGATATATTATATTTTATTTCTTGTCATTGTCATTATTCCATTATTATTTTATAGAAAATATAGATAAACCATCTAATTAACTATGATTATAAATGAATTTGTAGTTGTAGAATCAAAGTGTACTATATTTATTGCTACAATTAGTATGTAAGATAATTATAGTTATTTAAATAGATTAAAAACTTTGTTACCTGTTTATTTCGTTAAAAATCAAATATAAGTTGATTTCAATATAAGTTTAAGAATATGTCTCACAAATCACAATTTACCTTTTATGATTTAAAATATTTATAATTTTTCATTAAATATAATATAGGTACCTTACCTAGCTTAGGTATATCCTATTTAGATTACGAATATGATCATGCGTAGGAATCATAAATATTTTTAAATGTGCCAGAAATAAATTTTACAATTATTATAGGTAGGTCATTATGTTGATTTAATTTGAAAGGTAAATTAAATTCTAAATTTTATTTTAAACTGATAGATTCGTAGGTTAATTAATACTTTGTAAATAGGTATATCGATATTTTTTAGATAAGTTGTAATCTAACCTAATCTAAATCTAATCTAAAAATTTCCTCATATTTACCTCCGCATTTACTGATAAATAGTAATTCATGTAACATGTATTGTAATTTTAAAAATTTGCAGCAACGTCTAATCTTCAAAATGATGTTAACTTTCATATTATTATAAAAACTTTTTAATATGCATATATGTAGGTACGTATGTCGTAGAAAATTTCTTCACAATACTTACAAATATATCTAAATGATATTTTAAAGCCAAAACATCAATACTATATAAATACTTATAAAATCAAGCAAACTTTTAATACTTTAGTAATAAAATAATTAATTATTGTTGACTTAAATAAGTAGAGCACATGTATGGATTTTAAAATTTAAAATCTTGACTTGATAATATTATTCTAGCTATAGGTTAGGCATATCATACCTCTATAAGTTTAAGTTTATTGGCTTTTGCAAAACATAAGCATGATAATCAATAAGTAATCATTACATTCAATATTAGTTAGATTCCTAAAATCTCAAAAAACTAAATTGATTCGAAGACTTCGTTTAATTTGTATAAATAAACTAATTATATATTTTAATAATTCAGTACTAACATACGAGGAATTAATATAGTTTGATTCCTCGTATGGTATGGTACTAATCAATTCTTAATTCTATCTTACCTAGGTACTTTATTATTAGTTTTAAAGGATTGATGAAAATATAAACATTTATTACTGTTTACAAAACAAAATAGTCTATTCCAAACATACTTTTGATTATAAATTTTATTTTTATATAATTCAAGTTTATTAAGTGGCTAAGTAGGTAATGAATATTTAGGTATCTTTTCTTAAAATATACGTTTTTGAGTAAAATATTTGTACTTTTTTATATAAAAATTCGTATCAATAATTATTGGTAGCAACTTCTCATAAAATATTACAAGCTTTAGATTTGATTTTTACTACTGAATGTTTGCCATGATGTTCTGAAGGGCTTTGTGTTGTGCGTGTACAATATTCTCGATAAAGATCCTCAAAATATGAATAAGTGGGTGTTTCATATTCTATCGAAATTGGTGGCCCAATTTGATAGCGATGAAGAATTATTCGATATATTCCCATTATCGGAGATTTTAGGCCTAGTGGACGATTTGCCTCAATGATATTATACGATATCCCGATTTCATTTAGAGTCTCAAGCGTCTTTCTTTCTTCTAAAGTAGGTTTAAAATAAAAGTTAAAAAAGCTTTAAAAATTATACAGTTTTTTCTATAACTATCTGTATACCTTCTGGTAAATATCCACCTTCGATTTGTTTCAAATTAGGAAATCCGGTTATGCTTGGCTGTTTAAAAAGACAAGAAAAGTATAAAAATAAATTTTACAAAAAAAAACAAAATAATAACTTGTTTTATGATCCGATTATTATGTAAGATCCAACCTTTTTCAAAAGAATCCGATTATGATGATGAAAATTGTCTGACGGTAGCTTTGTGCCACAAAATGATAATTTCGATGTGATGGTCGATAGGGCTTGATGGGCTTCATCTATCATCGACTCTCGTCTTGATCTTGGTTGTACTCGAAGCCAAGGATGATGAACAATCTACAAAAACACAGATTTTTGGACAATTGAGCTTTAAAAAATTGAGCTTGGTAGGTACCTCAGAAATTGTACCACGTTTTGAGGGTTTTTGTTCAAGAGTTAATTCTAACAGCTCCTCAAGTAATGGGGAAAAATGCGAAGGTACTTCGTATTTGCCTAATCAAAAAAAATTCATATTTGTAGACTCTATTCTAATTTTTTTAAATGTTAATTAAAGATACCTGAAAGTATAGCCTTTTTCAAGGTAGGAATTGTATTCCCCTTAAAGGGTAAAGTTCCTTTCACCATGTAATAGAGTAAGATTCCTAGAAACATTTTCTTGTTTATTTTTAAAAAACTCGATACTATATTACTTAAAGTAAAGAACTTGTCTGTAGCAGTTGATTATTTACCTAGTGCCCATACATCTACTTGAAATCCCTCATAAGACACATTTGTAAATAATTCTGGAGCAGCATACTATTATATCATTTCAAAAGTCAGAAAAATCAGCTTAAAATATTATAAGATTTATGGCATTTACTGGAGGGGATCCGCAAAATGTCATAAGCATTAACCCTCTTTTAGATCTGGTTGAGAATCCAAAATCCCCTACCTAATAAGATATAAGATGAGATATGCATACATCATACATATTACATATTAGGTGAGTTCATTAACTTTCTTTTTAAAAAAGATATCAAAATGATTTGATTCAGATCATTCAGAATGTGAATGATCTGATCTGAAATTTAAAATTTCTTTTAAGATTTACTTTCACATGTGTTGGGGAAAAAAAGAAAACATTATCGGCTTTAATATCCCTGTGGACTAGTCCTTTGGCATGCTAAAAATGAATTGAACAATTTTAGTTAGATAAATACATTTATTAATATACATATGCAAAGGTTAGATACTTAGGTGTAGGTACATACATTTTTATAATTAGGTTAGGTTAGGTAGTACTTAATAGTACTTAATACTTACCATAAACGAAATTCCAGCAACAATTTGTCTATAAAGATTTTTTGCCGATTCCTCCGTTAGCTTTCCCTTTAGTTTAAGCCTTTTCCTTAGATCCCCGCCTCGGGCTAACTCGCAAACTAAGAACCACTTTTCTTGAGTTTCAATTACTTCATATAATCTATAATGAATGATTAGGTATATAAATACTAATAAATGGATTTTAATCATTGATCTACTATAATACTGATACATATAATAATAGTACCTAATTAAACAAGGATGGATTAAAATCTCCATTGAGTTAATTTCACGAGGTATTAGCTTTTCCATTTTTGAGTCAATTTGAGATTTTTCAATGATTTTGAGTGCGACCTTTTCTACAAAATCCAAAAATAAAATCTTTATTAGATTCGACTATAGGTTCAATATTATTGTAAGGAGCTTATATACCTCGGGTCAGCAGATGTTGGCCAATTTTAACTTTTGCAAATGTTCCACAACCAATTTCTTCGCCTACTTTGTACAGTCCAACTTGAAAATGCAATCAATAAATTAAGCATGGCGACAATTATATGATAAGTACAATGATAAGGTGAGATATTTACCTATTTTTCCTTCATTTTCTCGTCTGACCCAAGTTCCTTCAGCACCACCAGCACCAGATGAAAGTAGGGAATTATCTCTTATCCATATCAACTTTTCATAAGGTTTCAAATCGGACAAGATTTCTTTAGGTGTTGGTAAAAATCCAGAGTCCGTTGATTCACCTGAAGAATTGTCGTATGATGATTCGATCTTTCCATCATTTGTCAGATCCTTCAATCCATTCGATTGAAATTCGTGTGCATGAACTGTATTCTTTTTGTAAAACTTCATGATTCATGATAAGTAGTGTGCCTTCTCTTTGCTTTCTCTTTCATACTATCTAATACTTCTACTATAAGTAGTAGATACTACATATTATTCATAAAAAAAGACAATTTAGGTGAAAGTTAAGCTACGAGTATATACTTATAGACTGCCTTCTCTTGACTTTCTCTCTGTACTTTAAACGAAGACTAGATAGATACTTTTATTAAATTTTAAACTATTTTAACACTTTGAACTTTTTACTGAAAGTATAAACTGACTTTGATTTTGATTCCTTTGAACTCGAAATTATTCTGCTGAATAAGTAAGAAATTTTATACTTTTTAAATGGGTATTTAAAAGACAGACTTGAATTTCAACTTTCCCGACGAGTTCAGCAGCAGTTCAGCCTTGTTCTCATTTTCATTCGACATTGATCTTCATTGAGCAGTATTTTAATGCCTTGTTATTGTTACTTCAATTCAATCAAGGTTTTTTATACAGAACAATAACACCATTTTCGTGCAAGGAACTACGAAATACAACTATATTTCACTTTATTCATGCTATTTTTATTTTATTTTGAGACTTTCTTATACAAGTAGAGCTTATATAATATGCTCTAGCATGTAATTAGCCATTTCATGACTGTTTTTTAAAAAAAGCTAAAGGATTTCTAGAAGGCGAGTAGTCTATACCTAGTCCTATAGTATTGAAGGGAAATGAAACAAGGAACCTTTACTTTACTTATAATATAAAAGGGCTTTTTAAAAGGCAAATGTATCAAATTCATGCAAAAAATTCTGTTTATACCTATTGAAATTTTCAATATATTATTATGTACTGATAAGAAGGAAAACACTCAGCTTAAAAGCTCGCAAAACTGAATATGTAGGGTAGGTACCCTATATTATATATTTTCTGTAGGTTAAGGTACACATCTATACTCGTATACTTATTGTTAGGCTGCTAGTCTGGATTGGTATAATTGTATATTTATAAAATGCTTTTTTAAATTATACTTTAAAATATGCCTTAAAATACGAGCCATAATAAGTATTTATAAAAAACGAGCTAGCAAGTAAATAATCATGTTTACTTACCTACCTATAGTTGCCGAAAATATTTTAGCAAACCTTTACTTGATCTGACTTTGACTAGGTTGAAAATTATAACTTTTCTTTATTCAAGTAGATTCTAGTTGTGGTCAAAAGTAAGTACCCTACCTACATAATGTAGGTAGGTACTTGTATATTTTATAGTCTGTATTTTATTTATATAGGTAAATGTAAACCTATGAACCATTTTTAGCAGAAAATTTTAGCAAATGGATTTAATTCGTGTTTTGAGTAATTTTGCAAAAAGAATTTTTATGCTTTCTTATATGTTTCATACCTAAATGAAACTGAATCGAAAATACCTATGTAATATGCACTATTATATGAATGATTATGATTACACATTACACCTAGAATTTTGTAATTTGTATGCATACAAATATAAGTACATACATAGTATGTAGTAGGTGCATTAAACATTTATATAAGTGTAGGTACTAGGTACATAAAAGATGTATGTACTCTGTAGGTAGGTATATAATTTTTGCCCTTAGATTTACCCTTAAAAAGAGTTGATTACACACTAAAGGCAAGATCGATAAATCTTAAGTGCTTTACTTTCCTGAATCTTGACATATATTAAATTTTGATTTCACATGCAATATGGCAAAAAAAAAGAAAAATTATAAAAATAAATTATTTTATCGGTTAGATCCGAGTTTCCTATTTTAATTTTAAAATCCAGATATTAATAACCTTAATCATCTGATATGACATTTCCTGTATACAGATCCTATTATTGCCTCGATTTTTGATAATTTAAGTAAATGTTTTACAGCTTAATGTAAAGTATATAATAGCACTCTCCATATAAGTCATTAAAATATTTTAAACATTTGATATAAATAATTTATTGATTTTTTTTTGCAATAAGTAAAACAGTCCATGTTTAAACAAGAGTAAAGAATTTTTCTATTTCCTACTCTGTAATTCTAATTAAAAAGTTAAAGATTCGGTTTGGTAATCGACCAATGAATTTTAAATATCTAGATAAACAAAAATACTGCAATTTTCTAGACATTTCGAAGAGTGAAGAATGAAGAGTAAAATAAAAATAAAATAGCATGACATGACATGACATGAATTAAAACAGTCTTACAATATTAAACTATAGATGGGCAGGTAAATGAGGTTGTAAATATTTAAGTAGGTTTAGGTAGGTTAAGTCTATTTTGTTTAAGGTACTTAAATGTTTATGTTAGATTAGGTTACTTATTACTGAATCTCCAATCCATTTTTGACTTTTCATCTAAAATTGTCTTAACGTTTTGCATAGCATCTTTAAGAGCACTTTCGGTTCTATAAATAATTGCAAAATTATAAGAATATAAGTTACTTGTATTGTTTATTTTTAAATTTATGGATATAGTATATTTAGATAATTCTTACTCTATTTGAATTATTTGCGATTCTGTCATTAAATTGACTGTATCCTCTTCAAGAGCTTTCAGATGCGTCGCAATTGTTTGAGGCAACTGATCCTTTTCTTTTGAAGTAGTCAAAGAAGTGTTGTTGCTAAAACTGAATTTTCCACTATCAGTAGATATTCCTGAAGATGAAAGATTCATCGCATTACTCAAAAAATCTGATTGTCTCTCACATCGATTTTTTATTATTTTTGATGTCAACTCTTCAACATGAATCAAATACGAATTTAAAACTTCAATCTTTTTAATATCCTTTTGAATTTCTTCGAATGTTAAACTAGATAAAAATAAAAATAATAAAAATATTTTAGTACAATAATTACTAAATCAATATTTATTGTGCTAACCATAAATCTTCCAATAGCTTCTCAATGATTTTATTTCTAAAAGAGACAAATTGAAGAATATATTGTGATAGCAATTCCATTTGGCGACGATCCTTTGATGCTGATTCTGGGTTTTGCCAATTCTCATAAGATTTTAGAATATTCCCATATCTAAAAACAAACAGAATAGATCAATAAGATTTATAGTTAGACACATGATTGTCTCTTCAGCTCTAAAACGACAGATTTTGATATCAATTTTATTTTTATTTATTTCTAAAATTGGTAGCAAAAGCTAGTTTTTCAAAGATGAGTTTTAAAGGAGTAAACTATAAACTACATTTTTTATATTATTTATATTAACTTACAATTTAAAGAGCTCAGGATTTTTATGGCCAAGTAGTCTATTTTGTAGATCCGAATTTATTTGGCAAATACTTTCCAATTCAAACTTGCTGACAAGTTTTTCCTTTTCATTTCTCCATAAATGTGAATAATCTGGTGAATTTTGATCGAAATATTTTTGAACAATCTCAAGCTTATCTTCAAATTCTAATATTCTTTCTAAGGCTAATAATGATTTTTCCATTTCGACTCGAAGTTTTTCAATTTCTGAAATATATTTAATATTTCTCCATTTTCTAAATAAAAAAATGAATTTCATAAGTAAGAACGTTGTTACTAATATATAGGATATAGAAAAAAGAATAGTAAAATACTTACAAGTAAGCTCTAAATGTTGATTGTATCGTTTCTACTCTTTCTAATTCAGATTGCACAAAGAAAATACAAGTTGACCAAACCAAGCGTAGTTTCACAGGATCTTTAATAATATCCCAATTTTGAATAAAATCTCCAACCAATTTGGGCATCTTTAGTTTTGGGTTCTTCCACAATTTTTCATCATTTGATACAAGGTATAATACTTTATTTTCATAGTAGACAATCGCTTTCTCATCATCTTTAACTTCATCACCAACTAATGTTATTATCATTTGCTTTTCTCGAGGTACACCCAAATCTCTTGTAATCAAATCTTTTAGATCACCAAATGTTGTCGAGTTTCCAATTGCAAAGGTCAATTTTTTATAAGGATTTTTAATACTTAGAAATTTCGTATTTAAAATATTTGAAAGCATTTTGAGAGGTGATATTTCTTCAACATCTTTTGCAATATTAGTTGAAATTCTTTTCCCTCGAAGAGCAGGATTAAGTTGTAGCATTATTCTGAGCCAAGTCTCTAGACACATCTTTAAAAGTCTATAATATAAATCAATTGACAAAAAAATAGAAAATCTTTAAGCATTTTATCCTAAAAAAGGTTTCTTTTTGTTAAAATTTTAAATGCCTATATACCCAGAAATATGTACGAAATATGGGATCTCTTTTGAAAATAAAATCTTTCCTTCATCATTACGAAATATTGAAATGACTTCTTTTTGCTTTTCTTCAACTAAAGGTATCTATTTAAAAGAATAGGTATTTTATAATGTAAAATAAGTAAATTAAAGTCTTAAAAAATATCTCAATATCATTTCAATAACACTTACCCATGCAGATGGACTTTCTCCATGTAAAAAGGGACGCATTCCAGACACAATTTCAAAGGCAATAAGTCCAAAACTCCAATAGTCTACGGTACGGTCATATCTAGAATTTATTTACAATTTTTTTTATTTTTTTTATTTTTTTTTATTAGTCTTATGAAAAATATTTAACTAGCTACTAAAAAATAGTCCATAACTAAACTATTATTAATCTGAGATATCTTTCATCTATAATTATATTATAAAGCAATAATGATAGATAATATCTACATTACATACGTTTTTCCATTGTATATTTCTGGTGCAAGATACTGAAGAGTCCCTAAAACAAAAAAGACGTTTTAATTTTACTACTAACTACCACTCTACAAAATTAACAGGTTATTGTAATTAAATGAATATTTATTTAAATGTTTTAATTACCTACTATGGTAGAACACACAGACTTGCTATTTGATAAATTCTTTGCAAATCCCAGATCACTAAGTTTGTACACATTCTGTAAAAAGAATATAAATAATATATAAAAATCTAGGTTAGATATAAGCAAAATTCTAATTACCGATTGATGATCGCCGGCTTGAATTAGTATATTTTCAGGCTTAATGTCTCTATGTATAATATTCCTCTCGTGTAGATAAGAAATAGCAGTCGAGATATTAGATAAAACCTTCTTAACTTCAACTTCACGAAGTCCAGAAATATATTCAGACCTCTTTAACAACATTCGAAGGTCACCTTTTGAGCAATACTCCATCATAAGCAAGTCACCTCTCAAGTCAACCAAACCATTGTGATGTTGGTTTTGTTGATTTTTCTGTTGATCTTCAAATTCTTCCCGAGTCAGTTCTGTAGGTACTGGATAAGTTGACACAATATAGGGACAATCTAAATTGGACATAATATCCACTTCTTTTTTCCACCTTGCCTTCATTTCTCCGAGCACTTTTAGATTATTTGTTGCTCCAAAGTCAGCACCTCTCATCTCGAATTTCTTGACAGCTACATAAATGTACAAAAATAATAACATCAAAGAGACATATATATAATTAATTTTAATTATTATGCTTACTTACTACAATAAAGCTTCTTTTAAACTTTTAAGGTAAAATTTTATTAAGCTTTAACGATAACTATATGCCCTTGTATTTATACAGAATCCAGATATTTATCTTATGTTATGATATGAGACCTTTTATAAGGCTCGTATAAGACCATTTCGGAACGGAAGTCGAATATCTTATATATTATAGAAGTTTTACTGTAATTACAAACTATGTAGGTACTACAATTAAAATTAAAATTAGGTATAGGTATAGGTAATTACATCCTCATATTCTAAATATAAAAGATATCAAAATAAAATCTATTATAAATTCACTGATTCATAAAATTTAGTTCTTTTAGACTAGATTTAAATCTCAATTTTACAATTAGGTAAATAAATATTGCTATGAAATTGCAGCCACAATCCTGAGTTAACTAAATTGATAAGAATTTTATTTTACCTCGAAATTGATGACTGGTAATATTCTTCAATAAAAATACGACACCAAAGCTCCCTAAAAACAAAAAAAGACATTTTAATTTTACTACATACAAAATTAAAAAGGTTATTCTAATTGAATGAATATTTATTTAAATGTTTTAAGTACCTCGTCCTAATACTTTCATACATTTCCACTCTCCGATTTGCTTACCAGTCTCCATTATTTCCTCAAACAATATAATTAGGTAGGTAGCTTTAATTCAGGTCGTCCAAGTTCAGTCCCAGTTGCATATTTTTTTAAGGGACCTTACTTTCTAACATTTAATCGTCCAATTTCATTTTGATATTATTGTTATATTACTATTACTGACTAGACCTGGTATTGTTAAAAATAATTGCAAAAATACTTGTAGTTAGTTAGATAATTAAAATACCTCGTTTAGTAAATCTTAAATTAAAAAAGTTAAGTTACAATTACAAATTACAGCACAGCAGTAAAGTGAAAAGTGTTTTTGTTTTTGATTTTGATTTTGATAAAAAATTCTATTTCCTCAAAACTCAACTCAAACTCAAATATCCCTCAACTTATTGAGATTTGAGGGTTTTTTGAGACCAAGAATATTTTTCTGTTTCTGTTTCTGTTTCTGTAGGGTATTCTGAATTCTGAATCTGAATCTGAATTCTGTTATCTGTTGACTGTTGACTGTTGACTGACTGTTGACTGTTGACTGTTGACTGTTGTATTCTTTATTCTGTATTCTGTACTGTATTTTATTAGTATGTAGGTGTAAGTATCTAGATTTATTTGAGTTGAGTTTCGATGTTGATGATGTCAAATGTCTACTGTACGCTGTAATTAATAATTTTTGTCATTATTATCACAGTTTGCAATTAGTTAGCTAGTGATTAGGTGTATATATGCGAAATGATTATGGTAAAGTTTATAATTATAATTATACAATATATGTAGCTAGGTTAGGTTAGGTTAGAATAATATAAAATACTCAAAAAGTATGAGTATTTTAAGGTAATTGTAAGTGAAATTTGACAATGAGACGTAGGATTTAAATTTTGTTAATTAAAAATTTAGATAATTATCTGTTAAACTGTCCAGATGTCCAGAAATATGGATAGTTATATGGTAATTTGTATACATGGCCTATTGAAATATTCATAGTTTTTATAATAAGGTTAAGTCGTTTTGACATTTTGACTTATTCATTTTGACTTATTTTTATGGGAAAATGTAATGCCAAAATCTAACTAAGTAAGAAATGAAACTGCTGATCTTTTGTGAAATTGATTTGATGAATTTTGAAGAATAAATAAAAGAATATTTGGTAAGTATACGAGTATACTGTAGAATCGAATGTAGATAGTAGATACCTACTAGATACAAACACAAACCCTTGCAATTTATAGGCTATAAGGAAAAAGCCTATTTATCACTTAAATCTACTCTGGAAAACCAATTTTGGCATAATTTAAGTAAATTCTTATCAGGTAAGATCAGATCAGGATCAGATCAGATTGAGAACAGAAATGGATTTTCAGAGTGTACTAGTACAATTGCTCAAAGAAATAAAGTAAGGAGTATAATAATAATTGTGTAATGTACAAACTTTATTTTTATTACATATCTAAATACCTAAATTTACCCATACATTATATTCTGTATGTAATGTATCTGTAATACTATCGGTACATTACAATACTACAGATATAAATATGGAAAAAGCAGACATAATAATTGATTTTGATATTGATAGAGTATGATTAATGATTAACGATGAACGATAAGATGCGTATTGTCTATATGTAGTATCTTTATAATTCCTTTATATGTGAAATGAATTATTACTTATTCTTATTACTATTAACTATTATTACTACCATTACCACCTTATTATTATTTATAGATAAACCTTTTTTTAAATTTCTTTAAAAACTGTAGAGAATGAGGTAGAGAACGTAGGTATTCAATAAGTACAAGTAGGTACTCAACTTATATAATATAAGTAGATTAAAGCTATTTGAATAAAAATCTGTTTATTTTTTACCACCAGTGCCAGTACCTATAAGCATCTATCTACATAATTGTTTCATAGTAAATATTTTATGATTACTATTTATGATTAGTTAGTGTAGTAATACTTAATACCTACATTTCATCCCTATCTACACTATATACTTGGCATTTTCGACGAATTCAATTTTTGCCAAAAGTACTGGTATCGTATTCATATAAGTCAGTAATTTTTTTAATAAAGCAAATCATTCATTAATTTGTATTGCATTCAAGTTTCAAATTTTACTTGAACAATACCCAATAGATAATGGAAAAGATGATGAGTTGTGTTTTACTGGCTATTTACCTATCATATTATTTTAGGTATAAATAGCAATATAGAATAGGCAGGTAGTAATTTTATGAGTAAATAACAGTACTTACCTTCAATTTTTTTGAAAAGCATCCTATCATACAGTTTTCTAAATATCCAAGTACCAAACCTGCTAGTTTAGTATATTAAGAATCATACTTATAAGATCATAAATCATTATCATTATTTATATTTTTAGTAGGAACTTCGTACATATAAGAACAATTCATCACATTCATATTAGGCCTATAAAATTAATTGACATTTACGGCATAATTTCTGTAAATGGATACCTATGTTTAGAACAAATCTCTTCTCAATTTTTTAAAATGAAACCTCTACTGGCGTGTGCTTCTTTTAAATGTCTTTAATCTTAAATGCTACCTTTTACCTTACCCGTTTTTTTTTTCTTTAAAACAATACCTAGTTGTATTCTACTATAAATAGTAAATAGGCATATAGATGTATAGGTTTAATTATTATAATTAGTAGAAATTATTCATATAATATAAAACTGACGGGGTCTACTATCTTTTCAAGTAATTTATCTTCCTACTTTTATCATTGTGCCATCAATCTTTCATTTAGTTTGTTCAAATTGAACTGTCGTTAAATATACATACTTACATTACCTACCTATACTTTTTATATGTACATACATAGTACATATAGGTAGGATACCGTATTTCTTAAGCAATTTCAATTATCCATTCAAATTCAAATAAGCTTTGTATTGAATCTCAGAAAAATATAGGTACCTACTATAATTAGTAAATAGCATCTAATATTGCATAAGTAAAGTACCTACTTATTTTTTGCAAAACTAATGAAATGCGTTTAAAAAAGTCCTTTATAAAGGGACTATTTAACATGTCAAACAGTCTTTTTATGTATTCTATAGGTATATAGTAAGTAGGGTATAAAAGACTTTTTAAAGCGAACAAAATCTAACTTGTATGTGTGATTTACACTCTGGTTTGTTTTTCTTTAGCCTGTGATCTTAAGTTTTATTAAATTTTACATTGATCAAAAACGATAGATATTCTAACTTACCTAAAGATAGTTTGATATAAATTAACATCTTTTACACTATGTAAAAGAATCAAGAATTGTAAATTGCCAATTGGCACTTATTTTAAGCTAGGTTAGGGTCATGATCATTTTAAATATTTTTTATGATCTCATTGGCCCATTGATAATTTGTAGTACTATGTAACATTAAATACCATTTTTGAAGTAAAACACTTGAGTCTGTTAAATTTTTACAGTCTGTAGTATGTTCTGCAAGATGAAAAATTGGCCATTAAAATGTAATGTAATACTCAATTCTCAATACTTCCTTACCTTTTAAGGCATTGAAATTGCTGTATATTTTTGCAAACATTCAACTTCTAAAGTCAGTTCTCAGGTCTATTCGTTATATGTATCTTTAACATGATTATCTGTATAAGTTAGTGTATTATATTATTTTTACTTTTCAAACAAAGTATTACTAGAGACTAGAGAGAAAGAATATGTCCAAAAAATCGTGCCGTTTGCCATTCGAAATTAAGTTTGTACAAAAGATCAAAGCCTGCCTTAACACACTAGTAATTAGTAATAAGGAACTCTCTAGGGATTTAAAGTTTCCTACAAAAGAGCTTCATATAATTTCGATAATTTTATTAAGATCTAAAACAAAATTTCGAAAAAAAGCACAAAAAATGCCTCAAGTACTCGATTTGTTGGGCTTAAGAGCTGCTTTTTTAAAAATTTCTAGAATATGAGCCGGTATGACCAGACGTAAATGAGGAGTAGTATAGCTCTTTTTGACCAGTTTATCTCGTCTATTTGTAAAAAAAAATGGTCAAGCCTCGAGGATCAAAGTGGGTAATGGACAGGTGAGAAGGGAAAATTATGAGGAATTCAATACATTCATAAATTATATCCGTAGGTAGTATACACCTGTAAATCAAATCGGTGATTGTAAATTGTAAATTTGAGCTCATCCAAATCCATTGTAAATATCTCACCTGTCCTACCCATACTTACATATACTTGTACTCGTACTTGTAACTTGTACACATCCCTATATGCGGATATAAAAAATAAAAAAAACACACTATGTATGTATTATAACTATTTTGTATTTTGTACACACAATATAATTACTTACCTTTTAAAAATACTTTGTACTTTGTATTGGCATAGGCTTTTTCAAACCCCTAAAACAAGTATCTGTATTTGTAGTAGTAGTTCTAACCCTATACTATTCGTACCTTATTTGTACCTATACAATTTTATAAAATGCATCAGTAAGTTTAAAAAACTCCGTTCGTTTCTCAGTCGAGCATCATCAATATTAATATCAGGGTAGATTTACCTGAACTACCAGCCAGCAGTGCTTCTCTTCTAATATATATACTTAGGCCTTTATTCTACTGTTCAAGTTCTAAAGTCTAATCCCATAATTTACAAGTGTAAGTGTAAAAGTTAAGCTCCTTTTTTCGACTAGAAATTTTTGAAGGAAATTGAAGGAAATCAGTTGGGAGAAGAGTTAAGATTATACCTTTTATTATTTTAAAGGATTTAAAGCAAAGAAAAATAGACTAGTATAATGATACTAGTATAGTAATATTACTAACTATCTTCTTGAGTATATATGCAATGTATTAAGATAGGTAGTATATAAAGGCAATTGCAGTGGGAGTTGATTTTTTTTCTAAAAATCAAGTTGGCTCGTCCGTATCAGTATAGGTATACCTAGTGTACCGTCAACAACCTTCGTTCTTCACTGAAAAGTACAGACAAGCAGATCAGTTTGTTGTTTTTTTTTAATAATTTTGTTTTATTATATAAGAAACTAGTAGGGGTAGTGATAGTACAGTATGTATGTAAAGAAAAGAAGCTACCAATTTAAAATTTGAAATTTCTTATAAATATCAGTATACCTTTACTTATGTATTTCCTTTTGTTTTCCCCCTAAATAGTAGATACTTTAAATACCAATTGTAAATTATATATCAGCATCAGTAGTATCAGAGTGCTTACAATTTCAACCCCTACAGATATTTCTTTTACTACTAGTACTAGTACTAATATTGTGTATTGTCATTAAAAATGGTAATTGTAATACGCAATATTATACACACATAACATAACATAGCACCAGGTATAAACAGACAAGTTCTCTCAAATTGAGAATATTTTTCAAACTTCAAACTCTGTTCTGTTCACTTGTTGGTTTTAAGCTGTCAGTAATTGTTGTACTTTAAAGTTTTCAAAGTTTTTTCTACACTTTTTTTTTCAACAATATGAGAGTTTTGCGTTTTGAGTGATATATACTAATAATTTTATACTGTATTATATAGGTAAAACAAGTTTCAAATTATTTAATTTATTACTCGAGGACTCAAGAGTTGATCCTTTCAGAATTTTCAAGTTTTTGTCTCAATTTAAAATAAATAATATACATAGTTATAATATAAAGTACCTACTCATCATCAGTAACAAATAAGATACCTACTTATACAATATAATAATGTAAGGATTGAAATAAAGTTATCATTTTTGATTTGATTCGGTTTAGAAATCGAGAAATTATCGAAATTTTTCTGAATACCTATTCTGAATAAAATATTCAATTCGAGAATTGTGAATTGTGATATACGAACCAGTTTTAAGATTTGAATCTCGATGTTTTTATATAGTTAGTAGTACAAACATACAAAGTTTTCAAAGTTTTTTTTGCAACTTAATCTAAAGTAAATGATCATATAAATGTCTACAAACAACTTTCTTCAGAGATAAAGATAAAAAAAATATGTAAAAATGACAAAATAAATGAGAGAAATTGTCATAAAATACTAGTTGAGTTGATAGTAGAGTTCATAAAATACATCGATTCATAAAATACTCGAGAGTAGATACATGAGTTTATAAGTTTTTAATATCTTTTTAAATGTGATTATACCTACCGGTATTTGATATGAAAAGTATTTTAAACTCAATTGTACTTGTATGCAAAATACCTATCCTTAGATAAAATGTGTAGTTCAGAAATGGGTAGTTGAATTGTATGTCAAAAAGTTGTGAGATTTATTTTGTAATAAGTTTAATAAGTTAAGTATAGGTAGTTATATTTTAAAAAGTGAGTAGGTAATAATAATTAAAGTAAACTTGAGATTGAGATGGGAAAATAATTAGAACGAGAAAAAAGTACTTGAAGAATGAAGAAATGAAATCAAACGGAATTCGAGCGAACGGAAGTAAGTTTGAAAAATGTTTTTTTAAAAAATGATTTAAAAATGATTATTATATCCTATACCTTATGCTATATAAACTCTAATCTAGCTCAGATCTGTTAGAAGTTAGGTTGAATCTTTTGCAATTTAAAATGTATTAAGATAGTTAACTTATGATATAAAGTTATTTAACAAATTACTTATATTTATAAGTACAGTACAAAGTTAAAAAATCTTAAAATTTTGCAATTGCAACTTGAAATGTACCTTGTAAATATCTAATCTAATGTCTAAATGTCTAGGTCCTTATTTTAAAGAAATATTTAGAAGTTCAATTAGTAGATCTAAAATCAAATTGAATTTCTAGATATTTTCATAATTTTGAGCATAATACAAGTCTATTTGTCTGTCTATAATTTTGACAGAAAAACCTACCTTTGATTACAATTTTACGCGTTAAAATAAGGCCAAAGGCTGGTTTTTCTCTCAAGCCAGGTTTAAGAATTTTAAAATTTTATTTTCTCAAGGTACCTTACTATATATTTCAACTGAAAATTGATTCAGCTCAGCTTAACAATTTTTTTTGATTTTTACATATTTTAATATAGACTAAAAAATTATTTTATCTATACATGTTTATCTATACTCGGTACTCGTAATATTAGTTTTAAAAAAAGAGCATTTTTTCTACTAATTATAATATAAGATTTACCATTCGTTCTTTAGAAAAAGGCCAAAATTTCAAAATTCCAATCTATTTCTTGTGAATAATTATTTTCCGGAAGTATCTCTCTAAAGTCTAAAGATTTCGTTCCATTTTTGTGCGTACGAATAAAAATGAATTAATCAATTCAAATTTCCAAATAAGGATGAATTGTACATCTTAGGTAGAATGTACAGTATGGTTTATTTTATATTTAAATTCCAATTTGTAAAGTAAGGCATGTTTATAAACGCCTACGTACATAACAGGCTCTCATCTCATCTCATTTATTAAGCATTACATTTGGCATTACATAAGGGAATTTATGAATCCAATTCAGATTTTTCGTAAGGAAATGGAATTTCTAATTAATTATTTTCTACCACCCATGTAATACTTTTACATGGTCATGTATGTAGAGAAATACTGTAGTAGGGTACTGACTATTAGATATTTATAAGAACATAAGCAAATCAGACCAACTTTGACTATTTGTGCGTTTGTTTACACTTATTTTTAGATTTTTTCCAAAGATAAGTTGGTTCTTGGGTAGGGTAGGGTAGGGTACTTAAAAAACAGGTAGTAGTAGAGGATATAAAAATACAAAATCCATTAAAATCAGTTATAAAATGAAATGAAATAGAAAGTAATTTATGTATTTAATTTAAATATTTACTTTACCCCTATATCCTTTTATGATTGTTTGTATTGTACATTACAAACATACGTAAGTACTTACATAGGGTACTACATATATAAAAACTATATTTAATTTTACAATCTTCTTTCCTACATCAATTCAATATTAGCTCGCCATTAAAATTAGAAATAAGATCATTATCAAAATCAAAACTTGAGATTTGAAGATTTAAAAATGTTTAACTTTAACATTTCAAAATTCATAAAAAGGGTCAAAAATGGATCAGAAAATCTTCTCTAAAAGCTTACAAAATAATATTTATCATTTTACCATGAATAGGTGTGCAGTATAGGTATGGAATGTGAAATAAATGTAGATATAGATTCTAGACAAAAAATTTAAAATATTTATCAAATTGAGCGATTCATTGTAGTATAGTGTGAGTGTGAGACTGGAGGTGAAAGATTTTAAACCAATTATTCTGTATACCGATATCTAATAATACAAATCAAGCCTTTAGAGAATTTGGAAATTCTGTACTGATCTTGAGTGAGGCATAAGTTGTCAACTTTAAGGATTGTAACTAGGTACTGTTAAAGGTTTGAGGTTTTTTTAACTGGGCTTTAGAAAAAAGTGTAAAAAAAAAAGTGAAATCAATGATTGTTTTCAAAATTAATAAGAAATTCAAAAATGTCTCGAAAAGATCGATAAAGGTCGTTGAGAGTAAACTAAAGCTACTTGGTAAAATAAAAGCTTAGGTCATTTACAGAATATTACATAGGCAAAGGTACGAGTATATTAAAGTGAGCTTTTGAGTTTGTAAATTACAATTTATTTTAAGACTTGTCTTAAGACAACTTATACCAGGTCTTGTACTTGTAAGTAACTTTGCTAATAAACATTTTCGAATCTTTCACTTTTCTAAAGTTGAGTAAATGTCCCTACTACTATCAAGTATTTAAATTTTTTATCCCTTTTACTTTTTCTACTGTAATTTATCCAATCTTGTAGATACTGTAATAATACCTAAACCTATCTATATACTGTACTTAATATGTAATATGTATCTACCTTCAGGTATGTATACATGTATGAAGTAATAGATAGAGATTCATAAGCATGATTTTTCTTTATTATTTTGTTTTTTAAATATTTTTTTTGATATAAAACCAAAGTCGAAGTCGAGCCCCTTTTTTCCTATAAAATTTACATAGTAAAGGATAGGACATAAAATAAAGTATAAAGTAAGAGTGTATAAGAGGTCATTTAATGTTTTTGCCCTATGGGGGTATGGTATGTGTATGAATGAATGAGATGAGCATTTTGTTCATTTATTTGATATTAGATAAGGTGTATTAAATCTGGTATTAAAAAATCATGCTAATAAATACAAATAATGGCAAAAGAAAAATTCATTACATTATCTTAAAGTTGCATTATTCATTTTCATTACACAGTTTATACACACTAGTATGTAGTATCTTTATTGTATATGTCTGTACTTGAAGCTTGTTCTTTAAATTGTAAGTTTACCATTAAATAAGTATTCTCTGCTTGATTCTAATTTCCATTTTGTGGTGAATAACATGCACCTAATAACCAAATAGGTAGGCACTTACACTTACTTACCTCTAAAAGAGATAAGAATAAAACAAAATAATTTTATTCGCAAATCCATATGTAGTAAAGTTGATTTGATTTTTCACTTTTGGTTGAAACAATCGATCTTCCTCAAACAATAGGCAGTTAAATGTTAATGTGACTAACCCGGAGAAAATGGTCTTAGCATCCCAGACCTATAGTATAGGTACAGGTATAGGTCGACAAAATTTCATCATTTGTTTAAGATTCGATAGGTACTTAGTTTGCCAATTTTTTTTAAAGTACCTGGAAAAAGGCTTAGGCCTATAAAAATAAGTACCCTTTAATGTAATGTAATGTATGCATGTATGTTATGTAGGTACTACCTACTTATAAAAGTATTACTCGTAGTAATTGTAGTTTATTTTGTGTAAAAAATTCTGAGAATTATCAAAAATATAAAAAATCTCTTTAAACTTTTAAGTTATATAAAGAATACATACACATACGATAACACGAGATATATAAATGCTAGATATCTGCAATCTGTGAAATGGAACTCATATACCTAGTAACTATTCATTAAGGTGACTTTTTAGCTAATACATAATTGTGAGCATATTATGCTTTTTCAAGAACTTTTTTGAGTAATTCCACATTATTAGAGCTTAAATATTTTTTAAAAAAAAACAAATTATTGTGCATTATATGCCCATTTTCGTTTAAAATCTGTAATTTTATGCGAGCTAAACTAAAAAATCTTGTCATGTTTACTCCAAAGACTATCCTATTATATTACATGCGAAATTCTTTTTAAACATAAAACCTGCTGCCAAGCTTGTATTTCCCATTTAAAATACAAGTATGATAGTATGTAGAGATATTATAATCAACCCAACTGGGGTTTAATTTATTGTATTGTTTATTAAACTTTTCTAATGAATCTCCTGTAATTTAATGTGAAATTTATTTTTCATTTTTTTTCAGATGGACCAAGTAGGCACATGTCCAATGGCCATCATCAGTCGAATGGTCATGGTCCTCATATCTCAGGTGTCCCAGGTTCCACGTTAATGGGCAATGGACACATTAACACAACAAATCCTAGAAATCCTAGAAATCACGATGAATACCTGTCGACACTGTCCAGGTGAGATTTTTATTACTCTTTTTTAATTACTAACAAAATTAAATTCTAAAGGATTGGAATGGTACTTTAAAATTTCGATCAAAAACTATAAAAGTTTGAAAAAATTCATAAAGTACCCTATACATAAGTAACCTACTGTACATATAAAAAACCTGTTGATTGATCATAAATAACATTTGAAAAAGTATCTAGTCCTAGACATTTGTCTTATTTTACAAAAATTCCTCCTAATTTGCTTCAAAAGTTTTCAAAATTTTGAAGACTTATTATAGGTTCAAGATTTTAATTGGTTTTCTAAAAAGGTATTGGACAGCCGAGAGGAATGGAACAGGAGCCCGTTCAGAAAGTCAGTACAATAAAATAAGAAGACATTGCATAGAAAGGAGCATTATTTGGGGTAAATCTTAAATTTCCAGAAAAAATTGGCCAAAAAAGTTTTAAATTAAATTACAAATTTTGTGTAAAATTGTAGAGGATCCAGATTTTGTACCTTCATACAAACTTCTTCCTAAATCTAAAAAATTTCCAATCGTTTGGCTCAGACCTCATGTAAGTCGGTTTTTCATATAAATCCCAATTCATAATTTAGGTAATTAATCTAACGATAAGTACCAAATATCAAAGTTGTTTACTCCTTTAAATTTGTTTGAAAACAAAAAAAAAATTAGTAGGTATAATGTAAATTATTCTATTTTATCTTTGAAGATTTTTATGACTTGAAAATATGTATCCAAACTTTAAAACCACTCAAGTTCATACGCACAATACCTCATTAAAAGATTATTAATCGAAAATTTATACAAATTCCAGATTCAAATAACCTTTTAAAATTGATTTCCAACTTTTTTAAAACCACTTTTTATGTTTAAATCTTATACAGATACAGTATACATACATATGTATCTGTAGTTGCATAAGTAAATCCTTGCATTTTGAATAATAAATTGAGAATTATTGAAGAATATTACAACGCAAAAAATGATACATACAGAAAGCCGACAATGTATTGTATCAGTACTAGTACTGATATTATAATAATAATATTCTTGAGTTTTTTTCCCATCAATCCCAACAAAAGAAAGTGAATCGACACTAATTAACTTCACGATAATTCAATTTACCTTTGAACTATATAATAGTTAATGGTAGTAGTACTTTGATATTATTAACATACTTTTCAAATCCTATATTTGCTTTGTATTTCATACACTATTGTTAAAATTTGAAATTCACTAGTAGGGTACTACTATAGTATATATATGTATGTATGCATAAACATTGTATTGTAGGTATCTTATTTATAAAGTGTTAAAATCTTAAACTTTGCATTTTGCATTGCTAAAAGAAAGTTTTTTTCTCAATTACAATGGTTATTTAATCAGTTCAATATTCTAACAATAATAATATTTAAAATGTGACGATGAGACATTTCCTTGAATTTCCTTGAAATTGAAACTGTCCCGATTTCTCTGAGAATGTGAGCTTTTGAATATTCATATCCTGAAAATAGACTCATAATCAGAATACTCTATCATTCTACGAGCAATAATACTATAATTATCTAATAAATCTGTACATAAGTTAAGTATTTTAGACTAATTTTGATGTACTTTAGGAAATAGTCAGTCATCCGAGATTTGCATCAGATGTCCCAATGAGGATTCCAATTGAGACTGGCCTTCAAGGAGACTCATTTTTACTTCTAGCAATCGCCACTCTGACGACAACCCCTAGGTTTGTTACTTATCTTAACTTAAAGTGCTTTTTTATGAGTAATATAATTGAAAAAAATGCAATAATCTAATCATAATCCTAATCTTATAATATGCTTTTATTTAATTGAAAAGGATCCTAGAGAGAAATGTTCCAATTGACCAAAACTTTGACCAAAATTTCGGCTATTGTGGACTGTTTAGGTATTTTCAATTACTAAATAATTGCGCAAAAAAAATCTTTGAATTTATGATTTGTCGATTCAATTCAGTACGCACGTATGCACAAATACACACATACATACCTACTACCTACCTATACTAGGTACCTTCTAAACTTCTATAGGATTACATTTGGATCTATTTAAAATTCAAGAGCTACAATGCCCATCATTTTTGCCCGTTTACAAATTTCAAACATCCCATTCAATTCAAATCAAATTAGACTAATATTTTCACATTTATAGCTCAAAATTTGACCAAATTTTGGCTATACTGGTTGATATATCTCGAAAATTAATAAAAAAATCAAAATATTAAAAAATTTTGAAAAATTTTATAGTTTAAAGGTTCTTTATTATGAGTTCTATTCAAGATTTTTTTGCCAAAATTTGACCCTTTCTTTAAAAATTCGAGCTTATTTTCAAATACAGTTTTTGTCATTTATACTCGTAGGTATCTTAAGATTTTAATAAGTGCTGTACTTATGTACCAATAACGTATCGAATTGAAATTGAAATTATTCTTATTTTTAAAAGTAGGTACACGAAAGTGTCGGTCTGGGTCTAATATCAGTATGGGTACTTTAAAATAATTGAAATTCAATTGTAAATTGTAATATATTAATTTGAAGTGTGTGTATAAAGAACAGGCAAGAGATAAATGAAGAATTCTTAATGGGCTTATATTACCATATAAAGAATAAGAATAATAAAATAATTGAGGAAATGAGAAATAAATATTAAGGGCAACACTTTTATTATTCATATGTAGTTCTCTACATATCTATGTACCATGATAATATTCAGATTTATGAGCTCTTGACAGCACTAAACTAGTATACACAGTAGGTACTAGTACTTACGATTAGAGAAATGAAATGTTGAAACAGAACAAAAAGTGATAAAATTTTTTATTTTTTTAATGATTTGAATAATAATTAATATTTAGGTTCAGATTTTGGCAATTTGGTTCTTGGGTTGAAGTGATAGTTGATGATCGCCTTCCAACTTGTCGAGGTAATTAAACTGTAGTAAAATAAATCTTGTCATAAAAAATTGAAATTTCTTTACAAATGCATATTTTCTTTTGCATACCCATTTCTTTTTTAGGAAGACCTATTGGACTTTGTACAGCAGATTTAACGCAATATGATTTCTGGCCACCTTTATTAGAAAAAGCTTATGCAAAGTAAGGCATGCATTTTGGCAAATATCTGTATTTTGGATTTTGGATTTCAATTTATTTGTAATTTGGGGTTTTTCAAGGCTTTATGGAGGATATGATAAATTAACTGATGGATCTGGTGCTAGAGCTCTCCAGGATTTGACTGGTGGAATTGTCCAAAGTTTTGGATTAGGTAAAAAAATGTGTTTATTTTAAAGCAAATTTATAGACAAAAAGTTAATTTTTTTCAATTTTAAAGCTCAAGATCGTTTTCTAACTTATCAAGTCCTGAATTCGGCTGTTCCAAGATCTACTTTGATAGTTGCTTCCATCCAGACTGTAAGTCCATGCAATCAAATCTGATATTAGCAACCAGATACATAGTATACAAAATAACGTCGCCTATAACATCACTAACACTATAAAGTCATAGAGTACCCTACTTAATACTTATAATTATAATAAAAATTTTAAATACCAGGATCGAGAAAAGAAACAAGTGAAATTGAGACATGGACTTATAACAAGTTCTGCGTATGATGTAACAGGTATAAATCAAATCTTAAATTTTAAAGCATATTTCAATAGTCAATTTCAATATGTAACAGGATTAGCACGAGTCAGAGACACTGGAAATGGAAATGGGACAATTGGAGAGACCCCCTTGGTTAGACTACGAGGGCCATGGGGTCGAGGTCACTGGCTAGGAGCTTGGTCAGAAAGGTTAGCACCTATAATGTTTTTATATTTTTGTCAAGTAAATGGCCATTTTAATAATCACGATCAAAAAGTTTTAGCTGGCTATGACTTGAATTGATAGTTAGTACGAGTACTCGTATATACTAATTACTTATCATACATTTAGCTAATCAGATATCGATTTTTTTAAAACATTTTTATAGATCACCTGAATGGGAATCGCTACCTGAACGAGATAAAGAAGTACTATCAATAAAGACACGAACAGATGGAGAATTTTGGTAAAAATCCTGAATCATATCATAATGTATACTTACTTATAAGTTAAAACAAGCTGAAACATTTTCGTTCTTTTTTGTGTTTGTAGGATTTCTTTTGTGGATTTTGCAAGAAATTTTACACATTTAGAATTAGTCCATATAGGACCTGATGATTGGCTTCAAGAACCAAGGTAAGGTTCTTGAATTGTCCAGCACAATTAAGCAAATTGCTAAATCAAATCTTTAGACTAAATTTTAAACAATATGTCCTAGCTTACAACCGAGAAAGCCTTGGAGGGCAGTTTTAGCCAAAAGGCGATGGCGCCGAGGTTACAATGCAGGTGGTGGACCTGATTACAAAGGTAATTATATCAAGCAAAAGATAAATCAATTAAAATATAAAAATGTTAAACTATCTAAAGATATATTTCTGTTTATATTTTTTAAGAAACGACTGCCTTAAATCCCCAGTTTATCGTACAAATACCAAAAGGTTCAGTGAATAAATGTCATGTCGTGGTAGCTGTCACACAACAATATGGAAGTCAAAGTATTGAAAATAATTCTCAAAATGGAGGACCAGGACAGCACATAAACAAAGAAAAGTCAAATAGCAAATCATTTCATGCCATTGGTTTTGCTGTTTATGAAACAAAAGTCACACAAAATCGACTCACCCCACATTTCTTTTACGAACATGTAAGTACTACCTACATTATTAAGTAATTTTAATGCAAAGTAATAGTATTATAATCATAATCATCTACCAATTTTAATGACTTTTAATTACCTATAAATATAGTTAGGACTAATCATAATCATATTTTAGAAACCACTGGATGTAACTCAGCATACAGCTGCTCGTGAAGTTGCTACATTTTTTGCTTTACCCCCGGGAGAATATGTGATTGTGCCTCAAACAGCCAAACCGAATTGTGAAGGAAAATTTTTGCTAAGAATCCTAACAGATGAACAAAGTTCAATATGGTACCTACACAATAAATACCTACTTATATTACTAAGCATCTTACTAAGCTTATATTACTAATTGATAATCAATCATTCTGATTTCTCAGGGAAGTCAATGAAGATAATACTCTGTATCGTAATTTCTACAATGAACTGGAAACTACTGTTGGAAATGTAAGCTAAGCATCCTATAAAAAGACAAGAATCAATTTTTAAAAAATTAATGGTTCGTTTTATAAAAGGCCGAATGTCGACAACTACTGATAAGATGGAGTACAAAATTTTCACAAGAAATCGACGCGAATCAATTTCGAAGACTTTTGAAGCATCATTGGAAAAGTAATGAACACAAATACCTACTTAAATTTAGTCTTATATATCATACCCTATATTATAAAAATATCTATGCTTAAAGTATCTATAATTTGACAATTTATTTGTGTTTTTGTAGCTTGGTTTTGGACCAAACCAACATTAGAAATATGCAAATCATTAATAATGTTGAGAGATTCGAATATAAGTGGACGCCTTGCAATGAAAGATTTGCCAAATCTGTTGGCAATGTTATTATTTTGGAAGGTTAGAACTTTTTATGCTTAATTATTTTAATAAAAATGGGAAGATTTGATTTAAAGCGTTAAATCGATCCTTTCATTAAAATGACTAGGTTGCCTTTCAAAAATGGGATCGTGGGAAAAGTGGAAAAAGTAGTAGTTATCATATGCGAGCTATGTTATGGTAAATTCTAAAATAATTTCATTTTTATGTTTATGTTTATATAAGATATATTTCTGATTCTGATAGTAAAATATTGTATTATAAAGTATTTGCATAAAAATATTTTTTGAAACTTTTAGGGAATCTGGAATAGGAGTCTCGAATAAAGTTCTTGAATGCCTAATTCTAAGATTTTCAAAGGATGCAGTTTTGACTTCAGAGAGTTTTATCATGGCCATGCTTCGATTACACCTTGCTCATGGTAATTACTCCTAAATTATTCTAGTGTTAAACCTAAACCATAATCTACTGCAACCTACCACTATAACTATTATATTTCTCTCATCCTATAGAACGGTATTTGGCACTAGATACAAAGACAAAACAAAACCCACTTTCAGTCGAGGAGGTTAGACAAAGAATACTTAAACTTAAATCTAGACTCAATCAAAAATCTTAGTTTACACATTTTACCCTTTGTCTATTTACAGATGATACTTATGACAATATACTCTTGAGATTAGAGAAAAGCCAAGCTTAATCTGAAAAACCAAAATAAATGCTAGCTTAGAACTACCTACTTGAATATTATATATTTTAAATGTTTAGATTATTATAAATATAATTTTAACACTCCTAAGTCTATTTTTGTATACCTGACCTGATCAAAAGCTATAATAATGTAAATAATCCCGGTTTAAAAAGATAAATCATAATTACTATATTATTAATTTATATATCTATTTGTGAAGAATTTGTTTTCCCTTTATTTATTCCTAATTTGCTATACAGATTATCAGATTTATTTTTATAAAAATTAATCAAACATCATATTAGTTAGAATACGAAACTTGAAGTTGCAGTCAATTATTTTGAAGAAAATAAAAATTAAAAAATATTTTTAAATCACCTTTTTGTACTTGTAATTTTTGCTGTTTATATTCTAAATTGATTAGATGATTACCTACCTAGTTAATTATATAAAACATCTCATTTACTCCATAAATGGCGATAAGTAGGTCGGACTGAAGTATGTGTACGTAATGAGAATGAGTCTGGCTCAATGGGACCGTCTAGATAAAAAAAAGACATCAAAAATAGGAATAATCCTTAAAATGCTTCAATCAGTTTACCATTTTTATTTACCATTGAAAGCAAATGATGATGATTCACTTGGACTTGATCGATTAGCAAAGTAATTGAATACATTAGATGGCTTAAATTGTGTATCCCAGTAGTCAGATAAATTTTGCTTCTCGTTATTGGCATCACTTGGACTTGGATTCTCAGCATTATTTGTAGACTCCAATTTAAAAAACTGGACTTGATTTGTTCTTTGAGTTGATGGTGTTGATGAAGGTGCAGGTGCAGGAAGCTGCTTTTGTTTGCCTTTTTTATTTTGGTCACAAGGAACTGACAACTTTTGCTGTAGAATATCCAGACTTTTAAATTTTTCTTGCGTGGAATCAACAATTTTTGAATGGTTTGATGAAGAAGTTGAAGGTGTTGGTGAAGAATGATTGTTTACTCTTGCAGCAGGTGAATGAGGAACTGACATTGAAATTGATTCTTTTGGAACATATTTTTTTCCATTATAAATAACTGAGCCATCACTTTCGGTTCCACTAATTGCGTTAGGACTTGATCTTTTAGTTTTACTGACATCATTCTTTTCCAAGATCTTGTTTGAAATGCAAGGAGCAGGGAGCTCGTCTTCATATTTATCTGACTCCAGCATATTCATTTGTGATGAATATGTTATTTTAATTTTGGCACCAAACACGTCTTCACCGCGCATCCGCTTTGTTGCCCTGCAAATGACAAAATACGAGTAAAAATATCGAATCCGGTTAAAATGTACCGGTGCAAGAATGTACCGGTTTCCTTTTTTTTTAATTCTTTGAATTTTGATAAAATAAACTGGTTTTTAAGGCCAGTTTTTCCTAAGAAATTATCTTTTACCAATGTTAAAATCAAATCTATAGTATACGAGAATGAGAATCGACCATCGAAGTATACTATAGATTTGATTTTAA
>JAQIXA010000495.1:0-41850 GCA_034699045.1 Nanhermannia cf. coronata Gr-Ori-00579
GGCGAAAAAGTGAATTGCATTCAGAATTTTGAATTTTTAAAGTTTTTAATTTTTTGACACTTGACCTTTGACCTTCGAGATCAATGACCTGGGCCATTTTGTAGTACTCGTTGAGACTAATCTAATGATGTGTTAGATTACTCTCTAGCTCTTCTAGAAGCTGAGATAAGAATTTTTTAAGATTTCGGTATTTGACCTTTGACCTGTAACTCGAGAACGGGAAGAGAGCCGAGCAAAATCTTTTCAGATTCGGAACCAGCGTAAAAAACTGAGTCGATTGGCTATCTCAGATGTCAAAATTTTTCGTTACGGTTTTAAAAAATATTTTCCTTAATTTGTCTAGTATTTTAATTAAGTTTTATGTTTATTTTTCTTTATTTTGAATTTTGTAGGAATTAGAGGTTGAAGAGCTGTCCAATGTTGTCCAAAACAATTTGACTGATCAACAAGGTGGTAATAAAGAAGTCACAATGGAATCACTATTAGCTGACAATAATAAAATTAATTATCGACTTTCTATAATGACTAAGGTAATTTTAAATTACATAAATATGTAATTATAATCTCTATTTACAGCTTTTTTTATCCATTATATTAGGTAGGTACATAATTAAATAGGTAGTTCTTAAAATACTAGTGATTTGCAATGTTCTTTATTTCTATTAATATTTATTATATACCCTTACATTTAATTTACAGGCTCTTGATGAAGAGAAGATGAAAACAAGAGATTATATGATTAACATCAATAATGTGTTAGACTTGCTGGCTCAAATTTCAATGGAGAAATCTTATCCTCAGTATATGAATGAAATAACTAATTATGTAGTTCCACCACAAGGTAGTCAAAAACTTTCTAAAATTGCGTTCGGTGATTATCAAATTAACCTGGCTTATCAAATAGGAAAGGTAGGTAAAGTGCATAAAAAGCAATACAAGTTGCATTCGCATACGATACAATACAAGTTGTAGTAAGCTTTTATAATTGTGTTTGAATTTTTATTTTAATTTGATTTTTATTTTTATATTAGAAAGAAAACGCAAACCCAGCAGTAATTGCTAAAAAGATTGCGGACAATTTCCCGAAATCTACACTAGTTGATCGAGTAGAAACTGCTGGACCAGGGTTTATAAATATATTTTTATCTAAAGAGTATATAAGTAAAGAGATTTCATCGATACTGTTAAATGGTGTAAAATTAGCACCACTGGAAGCTACTAAACGAGTTTTGATTGATTTTTCCTCACCGAATGTCGCGAAAGAAATGCATGTTGGTCATCTTAGGTAAAATAGTCGATTATGTACAGTGTACTAGATAGATAAGTACTTTTATAATCCTAATCTTGTTAATATTTTACATTAGATCGACTATTATTGGAGAGAGTATGGCAAGAGTTTTAGAATATATCGGATATAAAGTACTCAGAATAAATCATATTGGTGATTGGGGAACACAGTTTGGAATGCTTATTGCTCATTTGCAGGATGTATTTCCCAATTATTCCTCTGAAAATTTTTCACTTCCCATAAGTGATCTTCAAGCATTCTATAAAGAATCGAAAGTTAGATTTGACAATGACGAAGAATTTAAGAAGAGAGCCTACAGTTGTGTTGTGAATCTTCAAGCTAGGTCACCGGATCATATTCGTGCTTGGCAAATGATATGTGATGTTTCAAGAAAAGGTATATAACACTTTAATAAAGCTAAAAGAATATTTTCATTTAATTACAATACAATTACAATATATACCTGTAGAGTTTACAAAAATTTATGAAAAACTTGATGTAAAAATTGAAGAAAGAGGAGAATCATTTTATAAAGATTTAATGTCACCAATAGTTGTAGAATTAGAAGAGAAAGGTAATTTCTACATCAAATAATGTTGTAATTAGGAATTAGACATATGTTTAACTTTTTATAAAATTTTTTTTACAGGTTTTCTAGAGTTAGATGATGGTAGAAAAATAATGTTTCCTCAAAATGGCTCAATTCCACTTACTGTTGTAAAATCCGATGGAGGCTTTAGTAAGATAGAAAAAGTTTAAACTTTGATTTTTTAATATGTATACCTAACTAATATTACTTTATTTGTTTCTTCATCTTTATCTTTAGCTTATGATACTTCTGATATGGCTGCAATGAAATATAGAATACAAGAAGACAAAGCTGATTGGATAATTATAACAACAGATGTTGGTCAAGCAACTCATTTCCATTCTATAATAGGGTGTGCAGAACGTTGTGGAATTTTAGATCGAAAGAAAGTTAGATTTGATCACGTTTGTTTTGGTGTTGTTCTGGGAGAAGATAGAAAAAAGTTTAAAACTCGATCCGGAGATACAATTAAATTAAGTGATTTGCTAGAAGAAGGTATGATAATTATAACATCTTTTAAAATAGAAAGATATTCATGCTTATAATCTCACCTATAATATAATATAATCTACACTGCATTAATTAAAAATACTTATCTGCCTATTATAATATATTTCATAGGATTAAAAAGATCGGAAGAGAAATTGATTGAAAAGGGTCGGGATAAAGTTCTGAGTAAGGAGGAGTTTGACATGGCAAAAACAAGTGTTGCTTACGGCTGTAAGTAAATATTTAAATATTAAATTAAATAATAATAAGAACTATTTTAATGACTTTTTATGAGCAGTACAGTATGCAGTTCTCCTATTAATACAATTTGTTCTATTTCTAGGTATCAAATATGCTGACCTCTCCCATTGTCGTACAAATGATTATGTTTTCTCTTTTGATAAAGTACTTTTATTACACATTAAAATAAGTTCATTTAATTGGTCTTGAAACACCATTATAATGACCTCAATTTTTACATTTACTTTTTTGTAAAAAATGGGGCCTTTGAGTTTTAAGAACCGAATTAAATGAATAGACCGTGTAATACCGTGCAAGTATGTATAACAATTTTAAAAAAATTCTTATAGATGTTAGATGACAAAGGAAATACAGCCGTATATCTTCTCTATGCGTATACAAGAATTAAATCTATAGCTCGAAAGGCAGAAGTTTCCCTGGACTTTCTCATCAATCACTCAAAAGAGACAAATATAGTTTATGAACACGAAAAAGAGATTAATTTAGCAAAGGTGTTTTTTTATATAAATATACTAATAGATTAACTGTTAATCATTTAAGCAGCGTATACTTATATTCTAACTAAATCCTGATTATCTATTTTAGAAAATACTGAAATTTCCTGAAGTTATTGAACGAGTTTCGAATGAATTGCTAATTAATAAACTGTGTGAGCTCCTCTACGATATATGCGCATCTTTTTCAGAATTCTATGATAATTGTTATTGTATTGAACGTGACTCAACTGACAAAATCATCAAAATTCACTATGATCGCCTTGTACTTTGTGAAGTAACAGCTCTAGTACTTGCAAAAGGCTTTGATCTAGTTGGAATCAAACCTGTTACTAAAATGTAATTCCTTATTATTTTGGTTATGATATAGAATATTGTACAATCTATCTAAATATAAAATGTAAATACCTACATGCCTACCTACCTTATTAACTTATTGTACCCTACCTATAATTATTATCAATTTCAATAAATTAAAGAAAAGGTTTGTCCAGCAAATAACAATAATGATATTGATTGATTTATTTATTTATTAATAATAGGTCAAAAATAAGTACTTAATTACATTTACATAATCGTAGAATAGAAAGGTTAAATACCTTTCTTTTACTCTCATCAGGCAATCTGGCATTATAACAAAACATTACATATTCCTAAAAGTGAATTCCTATAATTATTCTGTCATTGAGCACCAAACAAGATTGTATTTTCTTATTCAGCATTATCAGTACAAAAGTAATAAAAAATTTTACAAATCATAATTAATAATTAATTAGTTGAGGTTGAAATTGAGATTAAATAGGTAGGGTACTTTAATATAAAAATAAAAAACCTTTTGGCCCCAATAATTCTTTTCATAAAATACTGAATAAATGTACATACATACTATGAAATATAATAATATACCTCCTAATGCCATATGCACTGGCTATCTCTTGACTCGTTTCAGCGGTATACTGATACTATACTAGGACTAGGTACCTTACCTTTAGCTTGAACTTGAACTTGCTTTGCTTATCTTTATCTTTGCTTGCTTTGCTTAGCTGAAATTTGAAACTTGAAAAAGAAATGAAAATGTTTTGTATTTTGTTGTACTTGTAGGGTACCTATGTAGTTTCTTTTAGTAGCTACATAGCTAGTTGTATGGTAAACTGTGCATTTACATTTAAGAAAGAGTTGTCTTGGCCTTAGGCATTTGCATGCCATACAGCTACAGCAGGTATACAGCACACAGGTATTTTTGTAAATTGTAATAGTAATATGTAATCAGTGCAGAGGTAGGTAAATAAAACTGGTACTACTACTGGTGCTGGTTTAAATCAAGTATCTGGTCACTGGTCTGGTATATGTTATGTATCGAGGTGCTTTTTTGGCGAATTTTTGGACAAATATTGCAAGCAATGGAATTGAACTTGAACTGAAGCCTGAAGCAAGAGCAAGGTAAGATATCTATCTATTACATAAAACTTATTTATAAATAGGTAGGTAAACTAATACTTATTTAATATACACTTAGAATTAGTAGTAATGTTCGTTCAAGTATCTTATTAATCTTAATATTAATCCTACCTACCTGCTTACTGCTTACTCAAGTAGTAGGAGTAGGTAACTAGGTACTGACATGACATATTATAATTATTAAAAAATTTGCGTTATTTTTAATAGAATTTCTTATATTTTTAGAGTTTGACATGTTGCAGATTGCAGATATTTCTACCTAATGATAATTGAACAAATTGAAGAGATCATAATTAAAGGTTTATTAAGAAGATTAAGGAGACATTTAAGCAGAATTACTGAATTACTAATATCAAGGCCAAGGTAAAAGATAATGATAATGTTATAAAGCTTTTTTTAACTACCTGTACTGTGTAGCGAATTAAATGAACTTTATATAAGGTATCTTATATAACCATGCCCAAAATTATTTGTAAAAGACTTATAAATGGGTATTTCTTGATTTTTTAAGCTGAATTTATATTGAAATATATATAATGTTGAAAGTTGTATTATAATCATAATTATAATTTTAGATCTTGCTGTTGCTGTTTGTACCATCAATTAAACTATGAATGGAAACGGAAGTACCAATCGAAAAAGAAATAAAGGCAAAACCTCAAGTAATGGTGCTGGTAGTGAATTAAGTGACAAAATATTAAAGGAACTGAGAGATTCTTTGGATTTAAAGATGAGAGAAAAGGTACTTTTCGTTTTATCATTTTAGGTGTTAGCTTATTATAAGTTAGATTACCTAATCCTAATTCTAATTTTTATATCTTTTTAAAAAAAGGGTGATGGAGAATCTGAACCTCATACTCCGCCTGCTGAAAAGGCTTCACATATTCTCGAAAATAATCGAATAAAAGAGACTGATACTGATCATGCTGATGATGATAAATATACTGGATCTTTTAAAATGGATCTGATAACTTCTATGATATTAGTGATTGCTGCAGCTACTCGCTTTTTCAATCTTACATATCCACAAAATATTGTGTAAGTACCCACCCTACTGTAAGACAAGAGAAAGATATTCTTTTTAAATGACAGAATTTTTTAACGATCTATTCATCTGAATTTGTTTAGGTTTGATGAGCTACATTATGGAAAATATGCATCTCTTTATCTCCGTAAAATATTTTTTTTCGATCCTCATCCTCCATTAGGAAAGCAATTACTTTCTGCGTCTGCTGCATTTTTTCAGCCAAATTATAATGGTAGCACCACAATATAAGTCGAGAATATAAATGTACAAATTACAATTACCTAATAATTTTGTTTAAAATGTTTTAGGGAGCTTTAGATTTGACAGAATTGGGTCGCCGTATCCTGACTGGGTGCCTGTTTTTGGTTTAAGATTTGTCCCTGCATTTTGTGGTACCTGTTTACCGGCTGCTTGCTATATTTTATGTAGAGAATTTGGAATCTCGAAGCGATTTTCTATTTTTGCAGCATTATTTGTCATTTTCGGTATTTAATTTATACATAATTTATACATAATTTTATTATTGGTTTGAGTGCTTAATTTAATTAGTAAATTTTAATTTTGATAATTTTTTTAATCTCTTTTCTAGATAACGCATTATTAATTCAATCCCGTTATATTTTAATGGAAGGTAAAGCAAATTACCACTTTTATAGTAATCGTAATCGTCTACATATTTATAATATGTACAATTAAAATGAATATTAATCTTATTTGTTTTTACCCTTATTTATAGTTCCCTTGATTCTTTTTGGAGTTTTGAGTATATATTTTTCCGTAAAATCAACAAAATGTGAATCTTCTGTTGAAAGGATGATATACATCGTTTTGTCTGCTCTTTTTGGGACCTTTTCATTAAGGTTAGTTAATTTGGAATGTACAAATACAAACATTGTAAGCTTATAATTATGTACCTAATCTTTTTTTATATTTATCTACAGCATAAAATACGTTGGATCATTTTACTTAATAATAAGTGCTATCGTAATATTTTATAACCTGTGGACCAAATTAGTTCCAAGAAAAGAAGTATCTGATTTTTACATTATGAAGCGTTTTGGAACCACTTTTATAACATTTTGGAGTATATTTTTTATTACTTATATATCAATATTTTATATTCATTTGTCCATCCTCACAAATGCTGGTCCACATGATTCTATAATGACATCAGCCTTTCAAGCTAGTTTAAAGGTAAAATGAAATTATAATCCCTTGAAATAAATCAATGTAACTTCCTGGAAGTTCCTATACCATTCTTACCTAATATTTTCTATTTTTAGGGAGGTTTGGCTTCTATAATAAAAGGTAACCGAAATTGTAATTTTAAGACATTTAAATTGTTTATTTTAAATTTAAATTTTCCCTTTGAATTAAAGGTCAACCTCTTCAAATTGCACATGGCTCTCAAGTTACTCTTCGACATTCATTAGGCCGACCTTGTTGGCTCCATTCTCACCAACATAATTACCCAATAAAATATACAGATAATCGAGGATCATCACATCAACAGCAAGTGACTTGTTATTCTTTTAAGGATGTGAACAATTGGTGGATAATTAAAAGACCTAGTATAGAAAATCTTGTAGTTAATGGAACAAAAGGTATTATGTATTACTTGATTTCACTCACGAAAATATGAAAATACTTAAATATTAGCTGCCTAACTTAACTTTCACTCATTTATTTTAGACATTATTCATCATAATGATGAGATTCATTTAGTTCATGGAATGTCTGGACGTTTATTAAATTCTCACGATGTAGCAGCTCCAATGAGTCCACAAAACCAGGTAAACTAGAACAGTTATGTATAATCACAGTTGAAAATCAGAATTTGGATTAATTAAATCTAATCAGCAAAGCAATATTAATATTTTGTCCAAAACTATAGGAAGTAAGCTGTTATATTGATCATAATGTTTCAATGGGTATGTAATATATTGTTAAAGCCAACATAACATAACATCTTGTAATGATAAATGAGCGATCTTAAAAAACGATATTTTAATCATTTATTTACTTATTAGCTGCTGAACCCTTATGGAGAGTTGAAATAATTGGTGGGTGCGGTGACGATTCTTCAGGTAATAGTAATGCTGATACTTCGGGAGCAAATTGTGAATGGTATAAAACAAAGATATAAATAAAAATCATGATAAATTGCTTAAATATTCTGTACTTTAAAACAATTAGGCATGCTGTAAAATCAACAATAAGGCTTGTTCATGTTACAAGCGGTCAAGCACTAAAGCTGAGCAGTAAGCAGCTTCCAAAGTGGGGTTTCAATCAACATGAAGTTTGCACAGATCGAATTGTAGTTCAAGATGAGACGGTGTGGAATGTTGAAGAACATCGTTACACCAAAAGTGAGAAAGAGAGAGAAAAAGAACTATTAGAAGCCGAGATGATTCCGACCAAGCCAACAACTTTGACATTTTGGGAGAAATTCCGTGAACTTCAGTGGAAAATGTTGACTTCTGGAGGTGGTGGATCTCCAAGTGAATCTCACACTTATGCGTCATTCCCAACTGATTGGTTTTTACTAACTAGAGGGATAGCTTATTGGATTCAACAAGGAAGTAATGCACAGATTCATCTACTTGGTAATCCTGTACTGTGGATTACAGCTTCTTTGGGCGTCATTTTTCATCTACTTTTATTGACATTTTATTTGCTAAGACAAAGGAGGAAATTTTATGACATTAAACAAGGTATTAAATAAATATACTTGTCATTAATACGTTCATAATCATAATTACCTTATTAGGTATTAATAAGGTTATTAATTATAATTATAATGCCTAATCGTATTCCTTAATATTTTTAAAAATTGAAATTTTACATATTTTTGAATAGAAAAATGGGAAGAACAGTTATTTCAATCAATCGTTCTTTTGGGTGGATACCTGTTAACCTACTTGTATCATTTTTGCATTGACAAAACCTTCTTTTTACATCACTATTTGCCATCTTATGTATTCAAGCTTTTACTTCTAGCCTCAACTTTTAATCATATCAACTTTATCGCATCGTAAGATTTTCAAGAATTGAATTAAATTGATTCAGATTATTGAGATAGATAGAAATAATATACACTTGTAAATAACTTTATTTTAAAACAGGAAGAACAAACTGACCAACTGGATATTTTACTTATTATTTTCTATATGGGCTGTTTATGTTGTTTTTGCATTTACCAAGTTTACACCTTTAACGTTTGGAAACGAATCTCTAAGTAAATCTCAATTAGAAGATTTGAAATGGCTCAGCTCATGGGATTTTATAGTTCAAATAAATTGAAACTTAACATTTTACATGATCAATCATCTACTTATATATTTTATAAGCAAGTTATTAAGTACCTACCTACCTAATATACTTGACATATTTATGTATGATTTATTTATTATCTTGTTTGTGCTGAAATTAATTTAGGGTTCTGGGGTTATATTATTAAGTAAATTATTTGATTACGAATAAAGCATATTTAATTTTTACTCTCTGTCTCTGAATATCTGATAGTAAAATGTTATAGAAGGTATTTATTCTAATAGTAAAGTAATAAGAAGTAATATTAGTAACATATTTTAATTAATATACAAATATTTTCAGTTCATTCATGAAATAAATATTGTATGTACAACATATACATACCTCTACATACTACATTATACCTTAGCTTAGATAGAAGATTAAATTTATTTAATTTTAACCTTTTATATTTAAGTTTAATTTAATTTTCTTAACCATTCGAAATGCTACAGATCATATTTTAATGTATAAAAACATTAATAAAAATAGGTACATTATATTTAACTAGCTCAGATTTAGAATTTAGACCATTGCATTGAAGGAATGATTGATACATATAAAAAATAATTAACAAAAAAGAGCTTGTAATAAAATGACTTCAAATAATAATGGTTTTTAAATGTGTATAGTTAGAAAATTAATTTAAGTTGAGCTCAGAATAACCTTTAAAAATATCAATAAAGAGGTTTAATGAAATGAATCATTATTCTAGTTTTTAAAGTTTTGCTTAGAATCACACACTAGGTAAACACTAAACTTTATATACGTAAAAAATAATATCAAGGAATTTCCTAAAAATTGGGTAAAAAATATTTAAGGTTTAAAATTTAAATATAGGTAATAGTCAATAGTAAAAAATAAAAATAAACTTTACACAATTTGATGATTAATGGATTACCTGCCTACCTATAACTATAAACTCACTTCTTAGGATAAATATAAAAAATGTTTTCTCTTCTATACAAAAACGTAGTATAAAAATGTGTTGAACTAGGTACGAGTACACTAACTTTTTACATATCGTTTGTCAGTACGTTGTCAGAAGCGTTTAACATATTTAATGTCACATCTTGTCCAATAGGTTGTTTTAGACCGATGGGTTGCGGTTGTATTTCTTGTGCTGATTTTTCTGGTTCAATTTTTTTTGGTGAAGGCATTGAGGAGGTTACAGTAGATTTGATTTGTGTCATATGTGAACCACTTTTTGCTTCTGAAGAATTTTGTTGTAGCTGACGTTGTGTTTGTGCCTTGCCTCTGGGTGCCTTCATAGCTGCTGAAGAAGTTGAAGGTTGCTGCTGTAAAGAATTGTTAGAAACCACAGAGGAAGTCATTTGTTGAATAGAATTGGGATTAACACCAGCATCTTCGTAGGCTTTTTTCTTCAAAGCAGTCCGTATTTGAGTTCTGTATTTGAAAAAGAAAAAACGAGATTTGATCATTAAGAAAATTAGATTGCCGATGGTAATATTTTTATATCTTACACAGTACGAGACATAATACGTTGAGATATGTTATTAAGGTCATCACCAAATCTAATTATACATGTTCTCAACATTTCTATTTCCTCATCAGTCCATTTCGTCCTATTTTAGGAGGAATATTTATATTGTTTACAAATTGCATAAAAATTGTAATTACAATTTCAATAATAATTCTAATTCAAGGACTACTATAATAAATCTAAACTATAAATTATCATGCTATCATTTATATTTTCCTATTTTCTATCTTTCTTACTTGAGTTAAAAATTTTACCCACCTCACCCTTGAAAATATAAGTACCTAACATACATAAATATCCGTAGCACATTATTTATAAAATTGAAGCCTATTTTCGTTTTTCACGACTGAATTGAAACTGAATTGAAGGACCTTAACTAACTTAAGCAGCAGCAACAAAGTGTACATCATTAAAATTATTACTAAATAAGGTAGGTCCCTACCATTTACTTTTGTACTAACTTTTACTTTTCTGTACAACTATGATAAAGTTACAGTTCATTTTAAAGGTAATTGGTTTTATGCAATAAAATTTATTTTTATGTACATTTGAGATGGGAATTGGTTGGCCTCAAAAGTAACTTCATGGGTCACGTTATCAATTAGCTTATTAGTTTCCCTAACATAACATAACATAACCCTGACCCTGACCATCCATCTAATCTAACTTTTACACATTTACACCTCGATTTTATAATATTAAACTGAAATCACGACCACCACCACCACCACAACAACCTTAATTTTGAATTCTCTGGATAATTAATAAATAACTTGAAAAGGGCTAATATTAATTGTAATTATACACATATTATATAAAAGATTAATGATTACCCTCCAGCAGATTCATTAGGATGTAGCTGCATCGTTAATTCGCCCAGTTTACTGAATGCAGTCCCGGCCGCTGTAAATATCTCACCCACCTATAAAAAAATCAAAATATTACATAACTTAACTTATGAGACCAATGGATTTGGTTTATAGTATAGCAGTATAGTTTCAAAAGATTATGTACCTTATTTGCCGAGTTCATTTTGACCTTTATTTTATTATCTTTTATTTTATTTTATTATCGATATCAATCAAATTTAAAAAAATACCAAATATTCCGGTAATTAGGTTTTTAAAAAGAAAATAAAAGCTTCAAAAATGCAATGTTGGTTGCTTGTTCAAAAATGATTTTTTGGTCTAAAGACCAAAAAGTTAGCTGTCAAGTAAATAAAGGGAAGAAAGCGCTGAAGTTGAATTTCATCGATGAAATTATTATTCCATATTCCATCTCCATCATTTTTACTTTTCATCCCAATGCAATTCCCCAAATCCAAATCCAATCCAACCAAACCAAAATCTAATCTCTATAAAAGCAAAGTCAAGAGATAAAAGTTAAAGGAGCCATAAATTACAATTATTTTAATTTTGATGAGTTGGTGGTGTTGTTGGTGATAAGTCAGTATTAAGGTAATAAAAAACCATTATTTTAAATTATTTACTTATATATAAAATCCTTTATTTTTACCCATCTGTTATTTTAGGTTTTACATTTTAAGACAACGTGCTATATAGCTGTACCCGGCCTGTCCGGTTTTTTGATTTACGTCATATTTTTGAGCCGTAAAACTTGAAGATAATTAAGAATGAAATCCATCCCAATATTGGAACCGATTCCTGAGTCCATCAATTTTACCAAAGAGGAGGAAAAGGTTTTAGAGTTCTGGAAATTGGTGGATGCATTTGGTAAGTGTGATGTAATTGTAATTAATGTCATTTTTGTTTCAATTACTAATTTTAAGGCTAAGGCTTTTACTTTTAAGTCTTGTTACATCATTCTAAAATCTAATTAATAATGTATGATTTTAAGGAAAATGTGTTGATGAATCTGCTATTGGTGAAGATGGTAAAGCAAAGCCGAGATTCAGTTTTTATGATGGACCACCATTTGCTACTGGACTGCCACATTATGGACATATTCTGGCAGGGACAATAAAGGATATTGTACCTAGATTTGCACATCAAAGTGGCTATCATGTTGAAAGAAGGTACGTTTTAGCTTTACGCAAAATACTTATTTAATGCATATGATTTTTTTTTGTAGATTTGGATGGGATTGTCATGGTCTACCAGTTGAGTATGAGGTAAGAGGATAATATTATTGGAATTTATTAGATTAAATATATTGACTTTTTTTCTCTATTTTCGATTTAAAGGTTGATAAAGCATTGGGTATAAATGGTCCACAAGATGTTATGAAGATGGGTATCAAAGCATACAATGATGAATGTAGAAAAATTGTTATGAGATATTCGAACGAGTGGGAGACTGTTATTGGAAGACTTGGACGGTGGATTGGTATTATAATTTTTTTTAAATTATTTTTAACAATAATTTTTGATTTTATATTTTATCAAAATAGATTTTAAGAATGATTATAAAACGCTTTATCCTTGGTTTATGGAGTCTGTGTGGTGGATTTTTAAACAGCTTTACGATAAAGGATTGGTCTATAGAGGATTCAAAGTTATGCCATTCTCCACTGCTTGTAATACACCATTGAGTAACTTTGAGACTGCTCAAAATTATAAAGAAGTAGTTGATCCCTCAGGTATGTTTATAAAGAAAAAAATACTAATTTATAGTATAAATATAAATTATTCAGGATGTGTATAAGCGATATTTTTATTTGTATTTTTATTTTAGTTATTGTTAGTTTTCCGATGCTTTCAAAACCTGATGTTTCTCTTCTTGCATGGACAACTACGCCTTGGACTTTACCAAGTAATCTTGCTCTATGTGTTCATCCAGAACACACTTATTTGCTCGTTATGGAAAAGAAGACTTCCAAGAAATTCATATTGATGGAAGCCCGCATTAGTTCACTTTATCGTACAGAACAGGAATACGAGATCTTAGACAAATTTCCTGGACTCAAATTAAAGGGTGAAAAATATGAACCGTTATTTAAATATTTCATTGGAGAAAAAGACAAGGCATTCAAAGTACTTGCTGATGGATACGTTTCTCAAGATTCAGGAACTGGGATTGTTCAAATGGCACCTTATTTTGGAGCTGAAGATTACCGAATTTGTTTAGATGCTGGTGTAATTTTTAAAGATCAAGATATGATTTGTCCAGTTGATTCAAGTGAGTACATACATAGTATTTAATAATTTGCAAAGCATCAACATAACTATTTTATGTAGCTGTGGATAAATAATATTAAAGAGTTTTCATTTAGAGATTACATTCATTTATTAATATGTATATTTGCATTTTTATTTGAAGGTGGTCGTTTTACCGAGCCTGTGAATGACTTTTTGGGAATGTATGTCAAGGTAAGATTAAACGAGATAAATTTAATTTTAAAGTAGGTATATAAAAAATTCTTTAGGATGCGGATAAAGCAATTCTTGCAAGATTAAAAGAAAATGGCAGATTAATAAATTCTAGCACGATCAAGCATAGTTATCCATTTTGTTGGAGATCAGGTATAATTTATTTTTTTTTACATTTTTATTCACATCTTATTATTCAAAATCTGATTCTATTATTACCCATGTACTATGTAAAAGAGGAGATAATTTGTTATACAAACTTGCATATATACTTTTTTTTTAGACACGCCATTGATTTATAGGGCAGTACCTTCTTGGTTCATCAAAGTTGAATCCTTAGTCGAAAAATTATTAGCAAATAATCAGAAAACTTATTGGTAATTTATAAATATGATTATTTATAAAATAAAAAATGTTTTTACAATCTATGTTATAATATTTTAGGGTTCCTGAGTTTGTCAAAGAAAAAAGATTTGCTAATTGGTTAAGAGATGCTCATGATTGGGCAGTGAGTAGAAATAGATATTGGTAATATTTACAGATTTTTTAACTTTATAATATATTCAAAAGAGGACTACAAAATTAAAGTTGGTAATTGAATTTTAGGGGTACACCAATTCCTATTTGGGCTTCTGACGATTTTAAAGAAGTCGTTTGCATTGGTAGCATGGATGATTTGGCTAAACATACTGGGAAACCATCACCAACAGATCTTCATAGAGAATTTGTTGACGACATTGTAATCCCCTCGAAGCGTCCTAACCAGCCACCATTAAAAAGAGTACCCGAAGTATTCGATTGCTGGTTTGAGTCTGGATCCATGCCTTATGCTCAAAAACATTATCCATTTGAAAACAAAGGTAATTAATTTTATGAATTGTAAATTGTAAATATCTTTTTACCTTTTTTAGTATAATATATGCCTTACTAATAGTTTAAATTGTTAAATAATTTTCATTAGAAAAATTTGAAAGCGGATTCCCAGCTGATTTCATTGCGGAAGGTGTTGATCAAACTAGAGGATGGTTTTATACATTGCTTGTTATATCAACTGCTCTATTTGACAAACCACCATTTAAAAATCTTGTTGTGAATGGTCTTGTCCTTGCCTCTGACGGACAAAAAATGTCAAAGCGAAAGAAAAACTATCCAGACCCAATGGAAGTTGGTAAGCAGCTGATAATTGAGCTAATTTTAAAGAGATTTATCCGTATAGTAATCATTATTTTTCCATTTTAGTTAATAAATATGGTGCTGATGCATTGCGTTTATATCTTATTAATTCGCCTGTTGTACGAGCTGAAAATCTCAGATTCAAAGAAGATGGTGTACGAGATTTACTAAAAGACGTTTTCATCCCTTGGTTAGTTGTTGATTTCTAAAATATATTTATAATTTGTGTTGAATACTCTTAAGTAGTAATTTGCACTTGCTATTTTTATCAAAAGGTTTAATGCCTATCGTTTCCTCATCCAGAATGTTCTACGAGTACATACTGAAGATAAATATATTTTAATGTTTGATGATAAGTTAAATGAAGCTCATTCTGCTGATATTTCTAAATGGAATATAATGGACAGATGGGTGTTGTCTTCAGTTCAATCACTTATTTTATGGTTCCAACAAGAAATGGCTGCCTATCGTTTATATACTGTTGTTCCTCGTCTTGTCAAATTCGTCGAATCTTTAACAAATTGGTATGTGAGATTGAATAGAAAACGATTAAGGGTAAGTATGGAAAACAAAAAAACAAATTTCCTATTATGATTACTTGTTCATTTTGAATAATTAACAATTTACTTTAATTTTAAAAAGGGCGAAGATTCAAATGAAGATTGTTATAGGTCATTAGAAGTTTTGTACTTGGTTATGTATTCTTTGACCATTCTGATGGCTCCTTTCACACCATTCATCACAGAAATGATGTATCAAAAATTAAAAGGGCTTATAAAATCAGAAGAAGCAAAAAGGGATAGCGTGCATCATGTGATGATTCCTAAGCCTCAAAATTGGGTTATCAATAAAGAAATTGAAACTTCTGTCGGAGGAATGCAATCAGTCATTGAGCTTGGTCGTTTGGCCAGAGACAGGCGAGCGATTCCGACGAAATTCCCACTTCCTGAAATAATTGTAATCCATTCAAGTCAAGACTTTTTGAATGAGATAAAAGTGTTGGAAAATTATATATTGCAAGAATTGAACATAAGAAAAATGACGCTTAGTACAAATAAATCTAAGTATAATATAAAAATTAGTGGAGAGCCAGATCATAAAATTCTTGGAGCAAAATACAAATCTGATTTTAAGGCTATTTCTACCGAAATTAAGGTAAGGTTCTAGATGACAAAATTATTTAGATACATGAGTAGTATGAGGTAATTTTAATTTTATTTCGATCTCATTAGGGTCTTACCGGTGAAAAATTGGAAAAATGTGTTGAAAAGGGCAGTATCGATATTCTGGGTCATGAGATACTTTCTACAGAGATGTTTATCAAGTATTCATTTGGAGAAGGTCAGGCAACAGAATTTGAAGCAGCTTCTTCTGGATCAGTTCTAGTTATACTGAACACTTTATCTGACAGCACTTTGAAAGTATGAAAGTTTATATTATTGGTTATTAGTGTATGAAAGCTTGAAATTTATCAGTATTTTATTTATTTAAGGACGAATTTGTCGCTCGAGAGATTATTAATCGGATTCAAAAATTGAGGAAAAAAGCCAGTTTAATCCCAACTGATAAAATGAATGTCTTTTATCAAACTGAGGATAAATATATAGCAAGTGTTTTTGAAAACTGTAAGGATTTTATTAAAACAACAGTAAAATCGGATGTTGAGCCATTTAAAAAGGACATGAAAAATTATATGGTTTTAATGACGGAAGATTATCAGGTATATTTCATGCATATGCATACTCACCAATATTAATTTAATTAATTCTGTCAATTTTGTTATTGCTACCTATTATTAATAATAAAACCTTTTGTTGGTAGTTTCAAGGAACAGATATGACTTTGGCTTTAGCAATTGCAAAAAACGACAATAAGAATGGAGGAACAGCCTGCAGGTATAGTTACTCTAAATAAATTTTTAGTACCTACTAAAAATTTCTATTACTCAAGTTTTTAGTTTTATATAACTTTTTTTTAAAGATATGTGAATATGATACATAAACGAGAAGATGGAGTAGAAAAAAATGGAACAATATTACTGGAAAACCCAATTGGCTGCGAAATTACAAAATTTGAACAAATTCTTGCTGAGGTAAAACAAAGAATTTCACCAATATTCTTGATTGTTACATATATTTTTGCTATTTATTTATTGTAATTGGTTAATCTAAACTAAAATTAACTAAATATGCTTTTATATTTATTTATTGATTTCTCTAGGCAAGGCTTGTATTTGGCCTTAAAGGGAAGAAGCCTGTATTTATCTCCGAAAATGCTGGTCATAATGATGTAATCAATATAAATGATAAATTGGTTGAAAAGTTACATGGTCAAACAGTTTATTTATTTTCGTCTGAAACGTCTTCTATGCCAATTAAAACTACGTCTTCATTGTCAAAAAAGAGTTCGAAGCCTTTTGTCCAGTAAGTTATTTAAAATTGCTAAATTTACTGTCTGCGTATTTTTTACATTTAGAAATTTTTTAAAATAATTTTATTTTTTCTAAAGGTTTCTCAATTTTGATATAAGCCGAGCTGGTATAAGAAAAGAGGGCACAATTCTTTTAGAAAATCCTGTTGGAAATCAACTTTTTGAAAGTGAAGAAGAAGCTACACAATTTGGATGGAGAACTTTATACCCCGAAAGCTAGCTTGCATAAATGATAATACAATACTTGTACTCAAAATCATAAAAAAGTAAGTTATTTGTATTATACTTATTATTACTATTACAAGACTATATTATATTTTACATCAATATTATGTATAATATTGATATGTACTAGGTAGTAATCATAATTATTTTGAAATAAATTCCCAAGAGTCTAAAACTATGACTTAAGATCAATTGAATTGGGAACTGGAATCAGATCAAGGTCTTTGTAATATCATTTAATTCATTGAATGCTGCTGACGTCGAACGTCATGCACAATTAAGTAATTTTATAATATCGATTTACTTAATTATGCATTAAAAATTAATGTAATGAAATTGGATTATTTGATGTTCATAAGAATATCAATCAAAATATGCTAATTTATCTTTTAAGATAAAAGAATTGAGAATACGTAAACATGGGAATCGAATGGGATAGAAGAATGGGAATGAAAATGAAAATGCATATAGCTTGGATAAAATTTTATTGTTATGATAAGATTTTATTTGTATATTGTTCTAATTATTCATGTCTGCCTGTCCTGGCGACTCCAGTTCAGAGTCTAGAACTAGAGCAGCGGATTTTTTTTATGGATTGTTCTTATCTATATCCACTTTTTAAATTCATTTGATCGTTATCATTATCATTTATTATTTAAAACTAAATAAGAATAGTAATACGAGTACATAGTAACTCGGTAATAATGGCTCCAATAAGCATAAAATGACTTGACTTTACAAATTCAGGCGTCTTAAAAATTGGTTCTGCTAATTTGTTTAGATTAACATAATTTTTATTCTACCAATAAAAAAACTAATCGAAGTTTTAATATTGAAAATCAATTTTTATTCTAAACGCATTACTAAAAATATGTAATAAATATAGGTAGGTTAGCCTTTAATTATGCACACGATAAGGGCTTTTAAATATTACAAATTTTGAATTTCACACGGAGGATGTCTCGATACTCGATACGACTACTAAACTAATATAAAATGTGAGTACTTATTTTGGTTTTGTTTAGATTAGATAAGTAGCTTGCATTGGTATTTAACTTTTTATGTCTAGGTTTTGTCTACCTAAATGCATGCTAAATCTAAAAGCCTAAACCTAAACCCTACTTAATCTTAATATAGGTACCATAAAATCCAATATCTAATATCATCGTAAAATAATAAACCTACTCCATACCCCATACCCTACCCATGCATGTACTAGCTGAATACTACTCTTGGCTTAAGGCTAAAATTTTAAAAGAGAGAGACGGCGTGCAAACAGACACAGACAGAATCAGATATCGGACCAGATAAGTATTATATTTCTAAAATTCTTCATAATAATATTTTAATTTTTAATTTCATTCATTCAATATATTAATATTGAGTTAGTGTCATTCACTGACCCTGTAAGAAACTTAAGTAAAAATGAACGGAGACCAAGGTTTGGAGCAACTGGATGGTGTTTCATGTCAAGAATTATTTTGCAGCAAAGACGGTCTTACCTACAAGTAAGTAAAAGCAATAAAAAAACATTTATTTTCAAACCTATTTAAAAATCGTTTCAAATTTAATCTATAAAATTGAGATAAGATTTTTAAAAAATACTGCATAGCATTATACCTGAAACTTTGAAACTCACGATAAATCTAAAATAAAATTACTAGTAGGTACTTACCTATGGATTATACGGTTAAAAATATCCATATCCATTATGTAAAATTGTATTTTGTGTTTATTGTTTAATGATATTTCTTTTTTTTTAGTGATTTTATTATTCTACCAGGATACATTGATTTTTCTCCCATCGATGTGGTATGCAAATAAAAATAGTGCCCTTAAAATAGTATATATAAAATAATAATCAAGTTAAGTAAGTTTTTGATTTCAAACGAGATTTAATTTTTACACATTTTTTTTATATTTAGGACTTGGCTTCCAATTTAACGAAGAAAATCACCTTGAAAACACCGTTAGTATCATCTCCAATGGACACTGTGACAGAATCTGAAATGGCAATCGCAATGGCACTTTGTGGAGGTATTGGAATCATTCATCATAATTGCACACCCGAATTTCAAGCAGCAGAAGTTCATAAAGTCAAGAAATATAAGCATGGATTTATACGAGATCCTTTAGTATTAAGCCCAAATCATCTGGTAAGAAAATTAAGGTTTAAGTACCTTTTAATTACCTATCTAATATATATGTATTTTTATATTTAAATTTATTTGATTCAGTTGTGAAAAATCCGATATTACCCAAATTTTTCTTGTATGTACAAGAAATGTATTTCTTGTAAAAATTAGATAAAGATATTCAAAGCTGAACTAATTGAATAGATCTTTTTTAAAATTATGTAATACTATAGAATATTATTAGTAAAGTATGTAATAATAATAATAATATTATAATATAATCATAATTTTAATAATTGTGTAAAAATTAAATTTTCAGGTTCGTGATGTTCTCAATATCAAAAAATTCCATGGATTTTGTGGAACACCTATAACTGGTAAATTTTTGAAAATTAAAATGCTTAATACCGATTCCAATGTACCTGCATTCAGGATTGATAATAATGATAAAATTTTAGAATTGGAAAAATTAAAATTGTAATTTTTGTTTTAAACAGATAATGGAAAGTTGGGCGGAAAACTTTTAGGAATGGTTACCTCAAGAGACATTGACTTTTTAGACAAGGAAAGTAACGATTCGACACTTGAATCCGTTATGACAAAAGTTGAGGATCTGGTCACTGCTAAAGCAGGAGTAAGGCTCTCTGAAGCAAATAGGTCGGTAAAATGAGTTCATTACATTTTTAAAATTCATTGGGTTAAATGCCTAATCATCAGATATTTTAAAAAATATAGAATTATGGAACAGTCGAAGAAAGGAAAACTACCTATAGTAAATGATAAAGGAGAATTGATAGCTTTGATTGCTAGAACTGATTTAAAGAAAGCAAGAAGTTACCCAAATGCATCAAAAGACGCAAATAAGCAGCTCTTAGTTGGTGCTGCAATTGGAACTAGAGAAGAAGATAAAGATCGGCTGAAAGCTCTGGTCTCAGCTGGAGTTGATGTCATTGTTCTTGTAAGATTATAAAATGAATACCAATATTTCCTAATTACTTTGTGCTATATATCTATTGAAATTTGTTATATTTAAAATAGGACTCATCTCAAGGCAACTCAAAATACCAAGTAGAAATGATTAAGCACATTAAAAAGGAGTATCCTGAAATTCAAGTGATTGCTGGGAATGTAGTGACCGTAAGTCAAACCAAGACATTAATCGATGCAGGTGCTGATGGCATTCGAGTTGGAATGGGAAGCGGTTCAATATGTATTACTCAAGAAGTTATGGCTGTAGGTAGAGCTCAGGTAATTATTCTTAATTCTTACCCATATACCTAGTATTCTATCTATTAACGCTAAATACATCTCGTAATCGTTTTTAATTTTACCTTGAGTGCGTTGATACTCGTAGTTATTGAATAAAATATTTTTCGATCTTAAAGGCTACTGCGGTCTACAATGTTTCAAATTATGCCAGAAAATTTAGCATTCCAGTCATAGCTGATGGAGGAATTCAAAATGTTGGTCATATTATTAAGGCTCTTTCCCTTGGTGCTTCAACAGGTTTAAAAACATTAAAACATATTTGATAACTAAAATAAAATGCCATTTTGTTTTGCATATATTGAACTTTAGTGATGATGGGTTCTATGATGGCTGGTGAGTTTTCATAACTCTAAATATATTTACTTTTACTTTTACCTTATGCTTAAATTTAAATATCGATATTATAATTTAGGTACAACTGAGGCTCCAGGTGAATATTTTTTTGCGGACGGTGTTCGATTAAAAAAATATCGTGGTATGGGAAGTCTAGAGGCAATGGAAAGACGTGATATTTCAAATGAAGGGAAACTAGTTCAGCCATCGGGTGCTATGAGTCGATATTTTCATTCTGAAAGTGATAGAATGAAAGTGGCACAAGGTGTGAGTGGGTCTATAGTGGACAAGGGTTCTGTCCTCAGGTTTCTTCCCTATCTCGAGAGTGGGATAAGACACGGTTGTCAGGTAAGTTTTGGTTTGTACTTTTATTGTAGGTACAATATATTATTTACACATATTGAGATTATTGAAATCAAAGGATAAATACCTACTATTTTATCAATTACCACGAATAAATCTGATAAAACAAATATTTTACTAGGATATGGGCGTTCAAGGTCTTTGCATGTTAAGGGAAATGATGTATTCAGAGAAAATTAGATTTGAAAGGAGAACTTCAAGTGCACAGCATGAAGGTAATGTGTAATTTATTACAAAACAAAAAATACCTACCTGACTACCTGTTTTATCTATTTACCTAATATACCTAGATTATAGTATTAGAATGTTCAAATATTTAATAAAATGGAATAATCCAATTTTAATTTTTAGGAGGTGTTCATGGACTTTATTCTTACGAAAAACGTCTTTTCTGACAACAATATTCTCAGCCAAGTGGAGGACAACTTTGGACAGCCAAAAATTCGTACCATCAAGTGTCCACCTCAAGTTATCTCTCCAAGTATCAATGAAAAGAATCTACTACAGATAGGTAACTTATATTTTTTAATAAACTTTTTTTTACTTGTTTGACTTTTTATTATTCATAATATCATTATAACCATATTATTATTATTCTTTATTCTTTATTCATCATTATTCTTTACCATATTTAAATGGTCTATTTCATTTCATTTAATTCAGTTCTTATTAGAAACCAGATTTTTGTCTCAATTTTGTATGAATTTGCCATACTTGCAAAATTGCTGCCAAAATCAGATTTTTAGAGTATTTTAAGTATTAGGTTATAAATGTTTTCACCATGTCATTGAAACTTATTCACAAAATGTCAAATTCTCACTCTTATTAGGTATATCAAAATATTATTGTACAAGATTAAGTATAAAAATTTATAACACAAATATTTCCATATACGAATTCTAAAAAAGCCAAAATCGGCAGAGCCGTTCTCGCTTCTGAAATTCTAAAATTAAGTATTTTACCTTCAAGTTTAAGGATAAGAATTTTAAAGTATTCATTATTGTATTAATTAAAATGAATAGTATTAAATAAACAACTATGAATAAGTACCTAGTACCTACCTATTTTATTTATAAGCTATTTTAAATGAAAGGGTTAAAATTGTCATTGTCAAGTATGTTCCTAAATACTATTACATTTTAGTACATTACATGACTACTCATAAGATAATTAAGAATTAAGACATCAATATACCTAATTGCAAAAGTCGAGACAAAAATCAATTATGAACAATCATCAGATTTCAGATATTAATTTGATAATATTATATATTATATTGTACTAGTAGGTACTATTAAACCTTAAGCATTCAAAAATGTAATGATTACGTGAAATTAAAAAATCAATAAAATGTCAAGAATTTATTAATATTTACTAGACCATACATACTGATTACTGATACATAATATTATGTAATTACTTATATTATATATTCGTACGTATAGATATACTGATAGTAGGGTACTTTTCCAAAATCTTTTGATAATAGATTTTGACATTTTTCCTCAAATTTCCTTCGATTTCTTATCCAAAAAATCGATAGTTTTATTAGATAGCCTTGTTTTATTAGAATTAGACGATTTGATCTTGATCAAATTGTAATTTTTTCAAGTGGTTTCAATGCTGCTTGAATTATTTTTCAAAAAATATGCATTTCGAAATTTGAGCATTCAATAATCTTATGCACCTAACTACTAACTAAAATAGATAAGTACCCTACCCAATTTTTTCAAGTAATTATTCATAGTCGAGTGAGAGATTTATAAAAATATATTATATTTTCGCTTAGTTCTTAAAATTCTGTTACAATTAAAATTATTGATTGAAAATATTAAAAATACAAGTATTCAAGTAATACAAGTACATAATTCACTAAAAAAAATTGAATAACTTAACTTAACTAACGTTTAAAATAGTATTTAAAAAATTTGGTCCAGAGTTTTTGATTCACCTGAAATAAAGAGAAAATTTTTAACTTAAAAGAGTCCAACCACCAAATTAAAAATTTTATTTGATAGGTAAAATAAATTAGCAAAGAAAGTTAATTTACCTAAAGTAAATTAACTAATTTACTTAATTAAGTTAATTTAACTAAAGTTAATTTAATAAGAAAACTAACTAACTAAAAGAAAATGATAATAGGTGCATATTACATAAAATAAAGTCTATATTCTTTAAAGTATTAAATAAATAACTTGGGTAAAAGTAAAAATACTAGTTTGACTCATAATTATAAATTACAAATATACATACTCTATAGATTATACCAAACCAAAATGTAAAAATTAAGAACCAAAATATAAAATAAATAAATAAGATATATACTATTTAGACAATTAACTATGTATTATAGTTGGTAAAGTAGATTTATAGATATAAATAATATATTGTAATTTTGCTAGTAAACTGTTTATTATCACACTTTTGACACCAAATGAGGAGGTTTCCCAGATGTAGCCGGTTGATATCCGTAAAGAAATATTGAGCAGATTACAAGGATCGTTCCAAATGAAAATTGTCCAGTCAATTGAAAGTTGAATAAAATAATTGAGGCGATGCATGAGAGGACTATGGCGAGCGAGGTTGCAAACCCTTTTAAAATGTTGTCAGCATATTTAACCACCATCGCCACTAGCAGTCCCCCCACTGCTTGCAATATGACCAAGTACCAGACAAATCCATCATACCTAATATAATAATTAAAATAATTTTTTATTCACAATTATGTCTAACCTATATTTAATTAATAATAATGGTCGGTCTATATTCTATTCTATATCCGAAATCATCAGTAGACTTAATTGCAAATACTAAATTGCTCAATATTACAAGTAAATACTTGAAAATAGGTCAAAATTCAAAATAGTGTTGAATCTTGAATTAAACTGCAACGATTATTTCTTATAGAATAGACAAAGTACTACCTATATGACTAATGTCTAATTTCGTATAAAATAGTTAGCAGGTAGGGTATTTACTATCTGTACTTACCCATAAAAATATCCTTTTTCGGTAACAGAATGGTAGTCATTAAATAAGCATGTGATTAAAGCAAAAGGAATTGAACATAGAGAAAGTTGAACATTTCTCATCCAAACAGAAATATTGGACCCTTTTAAGATTTTCTCAAAATAAATTCCAGCAAATCCTGAAAGACAGCATGCTGCAATAGCTGCTAGAAAACCAATGACTCGATTTTGCTCTCCACTTTCGGTGGCCTTGACACTTTTTTCTTCAGTCTGAGCAAGTTGCACAAGTATTACTCCAAAAAGGAGAATCATTAAAGCACCCCATTGTGTAAAAATTAACTTTCTCTTGAGAATCAATATGCTGAAGACGGCCGTTGTTAAAATTTTCAATTGATAAGTTACCTATTTAATGTAAAACAAATCATTTTCATTATAGGTAGGTACTTTTTTATAAATTAACTAACATACTTGATAAGTTGCTGCATCAAGATGTGAGGCCGCGACATAGAGAAGATTATTTTGTACAACATAAACTAACGATGGTATACAGACTTTTAAGGTATCCATCGGTTGATCCTTAATGTGTGTCTTAAGGTCAATTATCCAATCAGACACAGAATTATTCTCTCGGTAAACAACATACAGGCATGTGATAAGCTTTATTATTTCTGAATTCAGCACAGCTGCAATTTAAAAAATTAATAAGCTACCACATTATAATCATTCGAAATATTTCGGCCTGCCTAACCTGTTGACGAGAAAAACATATGGCCTTGTCTCGTTCTGGCATATCGCATTGATAGTGCTAGAGCTGCATTTTGGACAGTTAAAGTGACTAGACTTATATACTTTAGCATAATATCTAAAAAAAAAAAGAAAAAAAAAGAAGTAAAAATAGTAAAAGAGTTATAAATTTTAGGATTGTAATGTAAAACTTACTCGGGCTTTTAGTTTCCATTGCTTATTAATTGATTATCTTTAATCTCAAAAAAAGTACAAAATTAATAAGTGGTGCATACTATCCTTAATCCTTAAATATACAGCAACAGCAGCAGGTGGGTCATCCAGAAAACCCAATAAAGGAGCGAGAAGATCAGTACCAGTACCAAAAAAAACTAAAAATATAAAGTAGGTAAATGAAATAAATAACTTTCCAAAATCGACTGTCGACGTGCGTGTTAGCTATTAAATCTTAACTACAACTACATTACATACTCATACCTACTATATAATATTGTTAATTAGAATTGACAATTACTCGTAACGTGCCTAATTACCAATTACCAATATTAATAATGCATTCCTAATTGATAAAACTCAAAACTTATTAGGTTATTATATTTATTTATCCTCTAAAACCCTAACTTCTAGTTTATTATGACATACAATCAATAATCAATGCAAATACCCTTGTAAATGATTAGCAAAAGTACACATAATTTAATAGAGATACGATACCTATTACCTAATACAAGCAGAAAGATAATACCAAAAAACCAACTATAATAAAGTAGGTAGGTATTTATTTAGGTACCTTATTTTGGTTTTGGACGATCGATCCTTATCCAGCTGACTTGTACTTGAAACGACTGATTATTATATTAAAATGCCGATTTCATTAACTTTAACTTTGACAGGTACCGACTCATTATTTTGCACTTCACTTTGACTTTTGCAAATAAATTACAATATGATAATTTAGATTAGTAAATCTAATAAAGCTTAAAGTTATTATAAAAAGGTAATAAAGGTAATTTTATAAAAAGGTAATAAAGGTAATTTAATAAAAAGACCGTTGAATCCTTTAAAAATGACAAGTGCTTGCAAAAGGTAAAAATAAGTCCCTTGACCTTTACATGTTAAATTACTGGTAGGTATGCATGTGTATAAATAAGAAACTTCTCTTTATAAAATTATAGACACTATTATTTCTCGCTTATTTTACGAGTTTGCTAGAGCTATGCTCTATAGCGAAGTTTTATCCACCTAAGCTCTTTCAGTAGTAGTCGACTTTAGCGGAGCGGTTCTAAAAAAAATCTAGAGAATCAAAAAAATATTGAAAATTCTAATTTTCTGACCTGCCCTTCCTCTTCCTGACTATTACATTGGTGTTGTCAGTAGTAAGATTTTTAATTGTAATCCCATTTCATTGAATGTTGGACATTTGTAATCGAGATATTAATTTTATCTTTTATTTTAAAATTTAAGGAATTAGCAATTTGGAATTCGAAATGAGTCTGAGAAGTTTAATTTCTAGAAGGATTTTGCATCCTTTGACATTTCGATGGCGAGGTCAAGGTGAAGATGGGCATCAAAGGATTTCGGAATTACTGAGACTGAGTCGCTGTTATGGTAGCGCTGGATATGAGGGAGATGGATGCACCACAGTCACCATCCTGAACCGCGAAAAGGGAGGACCCCTGTATGTCAACTCATTCGGACCAGTATGTTCATCTCATTTAACTTTTTAAAATACATTATTTTGGAAATCTAGCCGGTTTATTGTTTACTTTTACTTTGTTATCTATTGGCAAATCAAAGTAGAAACAAATGGTTTATTGTATTTCATTAAGGTACAGGCACAGGTAGAGCAGTGCGTGTAGAATATAGGTACTTGCCTTGCGTTACGATTAGTTGCGTGAAAAACCTAGGTTTTTGGGCCTCTAGTTTTGCAAAAGTATTTTTATCTACCTACTTGTAATATGTCAAGGTAAGGTCAAAATTTCAAAAAAGGGTTATTTTTCTGAGTTATCTTAATTATGTGCTTAAAAATATATATGTTTATAAGTAAATATTGAGTTAGGTCAGGGTTAGCTTAGATATCTGCAAAAATATGTGCATGAGACTTGACTTTATGTATGTTGATAGTTGGATATTATCTAACCCTAAGAGTAAAATCTAAAATCTAAAATAGTAATAGGTACCTAATGTATATTTTTGTTATTTTCTGCAGACTGGATTTCAACTCAATAATGGAATGACTGTCCTTGGATCTATGGTCCTATTCCCCAGAACACTACTAGGATGGAAAATTAAAACTGCGAAAGATATTTCTTTTGATTCATTTTCTATATTTTTTAACTTGGAACCAAAAATAGGTATCTACATACATATTATATATTTACTTAACAATAATAAATATTTAGGATAATATTGTGCAAATTGTTATCCTTTTTTTAAAACCTAATCAGTAATAAATTTAAGTAATTGTTGTATATTATATTTCAGATTTGTTAGTTCTTGGTTATGGAAATTCTAGTGAAAGTTCAAATCTAAATCAAGCAGAATTAACCAGAATACGTGCTAAAGGAATGCAAGTTGAAGTTTTACCTACTGAACATGCTATTACTACTTTTAATTTTCTGAATGCTGAGAATCGCTCTGTGGCCGGTGCCTTCATTCCTCCCAAGACCCTAGTTTCAATTGAACAAGATTTAATTCAAAAGAATATTGAGAACAAAAAGCTTCGATTAGAAGATGATGACTAGTCGACGTCAAGTAATTAATTAATCTTATTTTCCTATTTGTGGAACTTTAAAAAGATGTAAATCTGTGTGAAGTAGAAGCCATATAGCATTAATTAGCTCGTGCTCAATTGAATGGCAAATTGATATTCTACAAATTAATATTTAATTTTTTGGAAATTTCTTTAATAAGCTTATTCGAGTTCATTACTTTAATGTATCCCTGATCATAAATTATGATTATATATAATATACAGATAATATATAAATGCTTACACTACATTTTATGTAAGATACGTCTATTTACGATATTTTTATTTTAGATATTTTTATGTAAAGTATTTCTAATCTTAACTTTACATTCAAAAATAAAAAGTCATTTGTAATTATAAAATGAATTTTGATTTCTGAAGAATACCAATCTAGAACAGGACTACAGATACTTATAGACAGGTAGATTGCCTAAAGTTATAAAGATTAAAAGTAGAAATTTAAAATTTCTATATAAAGTTCATATATATATTTCATTAGCACTTTGTATTTTCTCATTAATCTATGAAACCCATATCCTATGACTATTCTAACGAGATTATTGCCTAAACTTAAGAATTAAGTAGATAGGTGGGTAATAAGCGATCCCGAATTAGCAGCAATTCGAGTTCATCAGTTCTTTTATAAGTAGGTAGTAGACAGCCGAGTTAAAAAATACGTATAAACAAAAAGATACGAACATACCAATTGATATACCTATATTAAATCAAGGTTCTAATTTTGGAACTCTTGAAAAAACTTTTTCCAATTCCTGTATAATCTACTGATAAATATCTAACTAAAGCAGTTGAACAAGATCCTCAGTTGCTTATTATTTGTATCTCCGCTCGAATAAAATTTCACTTAAACTTAAATATTATATCTAATTACAATAACTAATTGAATTGCTAATTGCACAATCTTCAATCTTCTATACCTAGTGCTTAATATACATCATACATCATATAGGCACATAGATTATAGATAGGTACGGAGTATAACATAAATAAGGTAGAAAAGTAAAAGTTTATTTAAAGAAAACAAATTCCCTGCCTAGATACCTACTTTTTTTAAATCTATTTTACAATTTACCTACAGTAAAAGTAAGTACCTACAGTATCCGGATCCGTTATACCTATCAATAAATTACAAACTTGAAACATATGTATGATCTGCTCAATAGCATACGCTACTTGTTTTTGTTATCTAATCAATTTCCGGTGGTAAAGGACTGCGTAAACTTATTTCGTTTCTTCTTCTTTTTAAATCATATTGGTTATGCTATTTTTCAGGATATATGTATGAATGATTCAAAAACTTGCTTCAAACTTCAAACTCATTCTGACTCTTTAAATAAATATAATCTTTGCATTAACAAATAAATTAGAAATTAGAACTAACAATAATTACATATTATTTGATCACTAATCAATTCAGTGTAAAAGTGTACCTAACAGACTTGTAAAATATAGTCTGTTTTTTTCAAGTGTAGGCAATGAAATGAATAAATGAATTTCCTAATATTTTCATTAATGGTGCTTTTCAAGGCATCAATTTGTTCTTCAAATTCGGCTGAATCTCGTAAGTTAAATCCATATTAAAAATCATTTCTATTTCTAAAATATCTTTTAAAATAAATCTAGTTCTATACCTATCTCTCTACCTATTCGTTTATTACCAAAACACCAATTTTGGCCCCAATTTTATATTTTAATTTTATATAAAATTTTAATAAATGTTTAAATTGTTATACGTTTTAAGAAAATGGGAACCGTGAAGTATCTGCTTGCATACATCGTTATATGGAAAAAGACTTTCTTCAAATCGAATCAATTGTTTATCCACAGAGAAAATCTCAAGTTCTTGAAAATTGCAAAAAAAGGTTTTTTACTACCTACTTTATTATTTTCTTAATATTCTTAATAGAATATTTTCTTAATATTATATTATTCAAATCATTTTTTAATTAATAAATACCTAGTACATTGTACATAGTAAAATACTAAATCCACAAATAAGTTAGAACCAGTGCAGTACGAGTATTCATGAATGATACTTTTGCTTTATGTATGAAATGAAAGAAAAAAATAGATAGTAATATTATGTATAATTTCAAAATGCTTATTTCTTTGATTTGAAATTAGAATAAAACCAATAATAATATTATGTAGGTAAACCTATACCTATAGTATATTGAATATTGAAATAATTCAAGTCAAAAAAGGTTCATACACTAGGTAGTTAAAAATTTTATGCAAGGTATTAACTACATTCATGTTTTGTTAGTTATATAGATTCCAATAACAATCGAAATATAATGATGGATGGTCAAGAACTTGAGGGAAGTTGTAAACATCTCTTCAACGTAAAAAATTGTCTCACTAAAGAGCTCGAAAAATCCCGAGAAATGGGAGAATTTTTTGTACTTCGACATCTTATTTATACTATTAATCAAATTCTTATATGGCTTTGTGGTAATTATATTAACAATCTTGCTATCTATTTATTATCTAGTACTAAAATTAAAATTAAAATTAAATTTAAAAATAAGAAATCTTCTAAATTATTGATAAAACTCAATAGAATTTTATACATATTTAAGGGGAGAGAGATAAAAATACTCTTGGATTTAATTCAACAAATATACGATCAAGATTTTTAGGTAAATTCAAATAATCTTGACTAACTACTAACTATACTATAATTATGTTATGATCATTATCTCATCTTTCTCGCTTGTTTTTTATCTAGTACTTTTAGAATCCATCGATTGTCTAGAATGTATGAGGAAATCTGAGAGTTATGGATGCTATACTGAATCAATAGCGAAAGAAAATTTTTGGAATACGATTTTGCGTCTAGAACAAGGACCAGAAATATGTCCTTATATGAAATTTCAACTAAATTGTTTTATTACATCCAATTCTGATATAATGAAAAATATTTGTGGTAGTAGGTAATTCATTAACATTCAACATATTAATATATACTATGTATTATAAGAAAATTATGCTACTTATATGATTATCCGATTTACCTATCTAATTTTTTTAACAGGGCAGCACAAATATATGAAAACTTGTTAACCATATTTCTAGAAAACTGGTGTGATAAAAACTTTTTTCAATATACTGGTGCTAGTTCTCTATCCTCTATCCCTAATAACAAAGTCTTTTTCTACTTATCTTTGACATTATTATATTTCTTTTGTAAATGATTGTGAGGCAATTATTTTAATTATTTATAATAAGTACATATCTACTACATACATACATAACTCATTTTCTCGAGTTATAATAATAAAATTGTCAATAATTAATAAATATCTGATTTCAAGTGATTTCTGTTGTGAATACTTGAAATAGAAAGTTATAAATATGATATTACATTATGAATTGTAACTACTCTATCTAATTTTCTAAAGTTATACTAAAAAATAATCAATAATTAATAAATGTCGTCTGATTTCAAACGATTTCTTTTGTAACTGATTGTGAAGCAATTATTGTAATTGACTATTCCCTATGTAATAGTAATTGTAACTATTCTATTTATCAGATTTTCTAAAGTTATTAATAACTTTAGAATAAAATAAATCAATAATTAAAATTAATTAAAATTATTTATATGAAGAATGAAAATTCTATTCTAGTCTAATCTACCGATAAATACGATAATAGTACAAAAAATTGAAAAATAACAATTATTCGTTACCTACTAATTTTTAATTCGTAGTTTCTAATCGATTAATCAATTAACTTATCTTTATTCAGAATCCGATGAAAGGACGACGTCGTCAATATCGCCTTTGCCCAAAATTGGAAGACCATACTGATCCAATAAAACATTTGATTCTGATGAACCATCTTCAGCATCATAAAAAACATCATCATCATCATCATCATCATCATCATCGGACTCTTTGTTAACAACTTCTTTTAATTTGGAAAACTCCATTTGAGCATTTGCAGCTTTCTTAGCGAGGTTAATACTTGAGTCACATGCGTCAGGTTTAGAATCAGCCTCTTTTGTTCCAACATCGAGATTTAGATTTGAATTTTTTTTATTAAGATCATTGCAATTGAATTGACTCTTCGAGTTGTAAAAGTCCAGCACTTTCTCGGGAAACGCTGCGCGCATTGCACTGCTCACGACCATATTTGGTTCACTTTCATCCTGTAATTTGAATAAAAACAACAATGGTTACTAAATATAAAAGCTTTACTTAACTTATTTAATTTTTAATTAAAATTAACAAAAGAACTAACTTCAAATAAAACCAAAAAAACCAATTCATTGTTGACGACAGCAATACCCATTATCGTCACTAAATTCTTATCTTCAGGAATAGTCCGCATTATTCCAAATATATTTTTTCTCTCTTTAGGAATATCCTAAAAATTTCAATTAATAATATTATAGTAAAACAAGGTACATAAGTACTAAATGTATTCGAAAATTTTTTTTCGAATCTTTTGCCATACTTTTTTATATCTACATCTGCATCAAATATTTGATAGAAAAAATAAAAACGAGTAATTTGATATGATCTTTAAATATTACGAGCAAAAGACTAATTAGTGATGATAATGATTACAAACTTTCTGTAATTTTTTCTAGCTTTTTTTACTTTAACTACGACTGCGATGTACGTGACATATTATGAAACTGCTAATTTTACCTTGGAGGTTTTTCCAGAGTTCAAAGCTAGCTGATATTGAGTCGTATCTCTTATATCCAACACGGTTTTAATATTTCCAGACTTTCCTCGATTGAATTCGTACAAACTATTAAATTTAGCCACGTAAACCTCTGGAATATTTTCTGTAGGCTCCCATGTATCGTCTTTCCTAAAAAGCACAATATTATACATATTGAAGTTTATTAAATTAGTAAATACATAATTGAAACTTGAAAATGGTCTATCATAACCAGTAAATTATTATTTTATTTAAAATAAAAATAAAAATAAAAACTTACTCTTCATAACCTAGCCATCTAATTAAATATTTTGGCTTTCCAAATTCGTCAAATTTTTTGTCGAGGATTTTTTCAATAAAAAATGTCGTTACATTGTCTGCTACAAGAGCCAACTTTGGTTTTTTTGGCTTACGTTTCCTACCACCATTACCACTTGATGTTGAAGCAGATGCTGCTGAAGACCGATTACGAGATGACATTCTACTTTAGCGAATAAAATCTAAAAAATAATAATAAAAAGAATAATAATACCTAATAATCAAGAATAATATAAAGAAATCTGGTTTATAAATCGTGTAATTAGTGTAAACATCCCCTTTCTTATAAATTAAGAAAATCAGTTTAAAGGCTCGTCAATGTAATTGGCGAGATGATTATGTCATCTCGTAAACGACATATTACAAACGATATATTATATATCATCTTAAGTTTAGACTCAATCCCTATCCCGAGCAAAAGAAATACTTTATTTTACAAACTACATTATAATGCCACAAGAAAGAAACCTTTTTGATGCTGAGTTTGACTGATCCTGAGTCAAACTCAGTCAAATTTTAAATGTAAAAGTAATCATCTGTAATCTAATGAAAGTGGCAAAAATAAGGTAAAAAGAGAAGTTGAGAAGGGATTATTTTCTGGAGCCCCTCGTCTTATTACAGAGTTGACTTGACTCTTGACTTCATATGAAGACTAACTTCGACACTCGGAAAAGAAACTCTGTCTTGTCAACAAAAGATAATAATAATTGATAAAAAATTATGCAATACATACCTTCCTATTCGAACTTGATGACCAAAAGTAGACAAATAAAAGCCACTCAAATAATAAGCTCTTTACGTTCTGTCGTCGTCAGTGAGTGAGTGATCCAAAGTCCAAAGCTCAATGTCAATCTCAAAAAGCTAACTTTTTTGCTCTCTAAAAAGTTGGTTGCTCGATTTTATGTCAATTGCTATTGAATCCTTAACTCTAAATTAGAACAAGAAAGAAAAACAAGCAAGCCATTAAGTATCTACAAGTATTAGTATAATAATGACTGCTATATGCTTACCTTTGATTTGATATCTAAAATCTTGGGTCAAATGTCGAAAGTAGCCAGGCTGAGGCTAGGTGATGTAATGCTGAGCAATTTTGGGGTTGTGCTTCCGGATGTGACCTTGCTTGGTTTGATTCTAATTCTGATCGATAGTTGTTATGCTCTAAATTAACAAGCAATGCAAAGGTGAATTCGAAGCAAGCAAGTTAAAAATACTAGGTGTTTTATTGGTGTTTTATAATTGAAAATGAAAATGAAAATGGAATCAAAAAACAAAAAACCAAAAAGCATTGTTTTTGCGAGGGATTTTGTACGATGAAGATGAATCTGACGCTTATTATAATAGGTATCTATCTATAGAACTAAAGTAGAGAGATTTTAAGCGCTATTTTGTAAAGCAGAGCAAAAAAAATTAAAAATTTTAATTTAAAAAAAAGGTTTTTTTTTTTAAATTAAAAAGTTTAATAAGAAGACTAAGATTTAATAGTTAATTTTTAATTGTAATTAAATTGAATACCTTTAAAAGTATGACCAACCTTTGTCGTCAATTCCTCGTGTCCCACCTGACAACCCCGGTGAAGGAGATGATGAAGATTCCGGCCATTTACTCGACCCAGGTCCGGAACAAGTATTTCTCGGAGAAAAGGCAAACACCTTTAATTAGACGATGGGGATATGAAGATAAGGTTAACTAATTACTAATTGTTGTCCATATTTTTTTTGTTAAATTATAGACAGTTTAATTGACCATTGTCATTTTTGTGTCATTTTGTTTGTACTTATTTGGTATATTCAAAATTCTATGTAACTGATGTTTACTACAAAAAGGTTACATAATAATAATAACTGATTTAAGTAATTATAATTATAATTTAGGTATATATATAATATATATTATGGTCTTTTATGTCTATGTAACTATTCAATTCAGTTGGAAAAACAAGAATTTGATCAATTTTGTAGAGGAATAAATTATTCCTCTCTACAAAATTGAACAAGGTTCCAAATAATGTAAAATTATGGCCAAGATTAGTCTTTTCAGCTTGGCCCTGAATTAGGTATATTATTGACTATCCAATTTCAAGTATGACCGTAGCCCATAGTCCGTAGTTTTGTAGTTGTAGTGTTGCGTCGATTGTAAAAATTTCAGTTAATCTTTTAATCCTAACCTTTATACAACATACTTACTTATCTTAAGCCTTGCGTGAGCCCTTACTTATTACTTCCTAATTTTATAAAATAAGTGTTAAAGATTTGTAATTATATTGTATGTAGGCTGTAGGAAAAAATTGAATTTATTAGTCACCATTATTTTGTATAATATTATAAGATTTGCAATTACTTTTTTAGATTTAACTAACGGTTCTACCTTTCTGACTCAATTATTTTAGGGTACCTTCAAAGGACTATTGCCTCGAGATCGTGAACTTGAAGATGTAAAGGTTAAAGGGATAGTAGACTATATACCTACTAAACCATGGAGTGAGAAAAAAGCACTTTTTGGACAAAATGATTATATTGACATACTTGGACCTAATCCAAAACTTAACCCAGCCTTAATTAACTACAATGTGCCATTTTGGTTAAAAGGATTTAGTGGAAATGAATTTCAGGTATGTTACTTATATACCATTTTTTATATTATGTGTACAGTGTACATCTACACTTAATTATGTCGTCAAAGCTAATTGAATTGAGCTCAATATGTTTAAATACTTTGTTAAAGTTGATTCTTTTACTTTCTCTTTTAGACACTTGTTCGTAAAAGGGCCATTTTCGGACAGGGTTTACATAGAGCAAATCCAGAAAAATATCTTGATATGACGAAACGAATTAAATATCTTTTTAAGACACTTAATAGGAAAAGGAGATTTATTCCTAGGAATCAATAAAAGTTTAATTTAATTTTTTATTATTTTATATTTAAGTATAATTTAGCATTTAACGTATTATTCTTCGCCAAAATTCTATAAAAAAAATAACTCGACTGTTTTAGATATATATCTTACTAAAAACTCATTTTATTGATTACCTACCTATCTAATGTCAAATAGTCATCACTAGTTCATAAGATGTACGTGTAATTGTAATAAATTATAATTCAAAAAAATAATTAGATAACAAATCTTGGATCAACATTTCAGTTCTTTTATTTAATTTTCGATTTTAAATAAAATACAATTTATCATAGGTTTTCGGTGGCTTTAAAGTTTTTAAAGTACATTTTACAATTATTACAATAGATGCATTTAAAATTAATATATTATATCTATCTCACCTATATTTCAGATGACTTCGGACTTCTTAACTTTATAAAACTACTTACCTTACATTAGTACTTACGTTATAGTAGATCAATTATCAAGAGTCAAAAGGTTTGAGTACAAAATTAGAAAATTTTACTTTTTGCTAGTACAACAAGTAATAAATAAACAAATGCATAGCATTAGATTGAGAACAAACTAATGTTCTCACGATGATCAGATAACAGAAATTACAAAATAGGTATACCCTAATATAACTGAACAATTGAACAATAATATAAGTATATAAATGCGACAAGGCAAGGAGCAAATCAAAATTTACATATGTACATTATTTACCTACATTTACATAAAAATTACTAAATACCTAGCTAGGTATGTATATATTTATATTTGCATGCATTGGTAATTTAATAAATAATGGTATAAAAAGGTGTTATTAAGTTGGATTACGTTTTTTAGTTTCGATTTTCCTTTCGTTTTGAATTAACTGAAACAATCGAATCGAATTGATTCTTATTCTAAACCTTTAGCTACCTGCCTTCTATATTTTATATTATCGGTATATTATATTATTATACACATATTATTATGATTGAACTCTTTTTCTTAAACTATAAATTAGGTATTTTAATAATTTGATTTGAGATTTGAGTAGGTACCTAGTACAAATATGTCAATATATAATATTGTGCCTAAAAAACCAAATATTGGCCACAAATTTGCATGTTATACTTTATACAGGGTAATATATTATATAGGTGTCTACTTTGTAATTGTAATTTGAGACTAATAAAACTCAATTTTTTAAGCTGATTTTTTAAATTTTAATATTATTATTTTATATTGCAAGAAACAAATTACAAAAGGTAGAGTGCTACCCTCCTTATTAGATTAGTAGAATAATTGTTTGTGACTAGAATAAATAAATACCTAACCTATATAATAGAAAGAATTTTTAGGATTTAGGATTAGATAAGAAATACTTTTGATTCAAGTTTTTGAAAATAATAAAAAGAATAATATGTAGTTTAGTTAGGTAGATACCTACTTGAAATTTTATTAGTTGGTACCTACCTAATCAACTTAATTCACCTCAAAGAGGAGTGCTATTTTTCTAATCCAAGAAAATAAATATAAATATATGTACCCATGTACAGAATATTAGGTATGTAATCGTAGAGGTTATAAAGATGTGATGTGAATCTTATATTGCACAGAGAAAAATAAAAGTGTTTGGCACTACAGGTAGCTGTAGCTGTACAGCTGGCTAACTAGTACATACGACTACTGACTGGGAACTCCTCATTTTTAAGTTCAAGATCATAATAATAATGAAACTTGCCGAATCTACAAAGATTGGCTTTCGTTTTTCATATTTCGTTGATTGGATGATTCGTTCATTAATTTCCTCACGATCTCATGATAAACACACTTTTTGGATTTTATACTTTCACAATAGCATGACTGTTATTGGTTTACTAATAATGAAAAGATACTTTTAAGTATAATCAGTTGTAGTTGTAATACATAGTATTATAGTAATTAGTAATAGGTAATTCAAAAATCACAGTATTTGTGTGCGAGTCTACGAGTCTTAAAAAGCCTTATTATTTGACATTTTAACCTAAATTATATCTTCACTAGATTCTTCCCTAGTATAGAATTTCATATAATTTATAATAATCAAATTAAATAATTTAAAATATTAGGGTACAGACAGCCACAAATTAGGATAATTCGTTTTAAATAAATAATAAATAGGGACAGCTGAGCTGGGAAGGTACCGCGACAACTGGTCGAAAACACGACTGGCCGAACGACAACTGGCCGAAAACACGACTGACCGAACGACAACTGGCCGAAAACACGACTAGCCGAACGACAACTGATCGAAAAAAAAACGACAACTGGCCGAAAACACACATAACTATTCCTTATGCAAGGGTACTTTGTATTTCACTTTTTTTGAGAATTTCAAACCTCTAGGTCCACAAAAAATCCACGAAATTTCCAAAATTTGACCAGAAATACCTTTTTTCTAGAAATTTTTATTTTTCTCCAAGTACCTAAGTAAACTAATGTGAGCAATGATGATAGATAATTAAAAAATAAATATTTTTGTCTTTGATTTTTTTCAAAATTTCGCGCCCTTCTATATTTAAATTGCGTCTAAAGTGGTCAAATTGACAAAACGGTGGCCGCTCTAGTTTTTTTGTGTATCAATAAAATTACTTAATTCTTTTTTTAATAGATGAAACCCATCTTTATTATGAATTTTACTTGCTAAATCCATTTTCAGAATTAATTTTTAACCTCTCTGAAGGATTTAAATTTAGGTGACCCGATGGTCAAAATCATGATTTTTAGCAATTTTAAAGGTCTGTCGCTCCTAAGGGACACGAGTTAAAAATATGTTATAATAAGCAAAGTTGGAGTATATAATGAGGTCTTTTCAGATTTTTATTCAGATTTGATTTTAATTTTTTTTGGGAGTTTTTCAATGGAGCTACTCCTATACATATTTGCTGCAAGCAAACTGAAACTGTAAAAAATCACAAAAGATTCTGATCTGATTTCTGATTCTTTGATTTCGATTTCTTTCTTTTTTTAAAAGTTTTTCGTGTTTTAATTTTATATTTTATTGACCTCACCCCGGTTCCGGGGGGCTACCGTTCGGGTCCGAAGGGCTATAATTATAATAAGGCTCCACATCATATTAATAGAAGGTAGGTATATTTATATTATATTTTTATCAAAAAATCAAATAAAATGTAGTTAAAGTTTCAAATAGAAGTTGTTCAGATTCAGATTAATCGGTTTTTTTTTATTGTGATTTGAAGTGTGACGTGACTTATGACCTGTGATTTATACATACTTTATACCACCAGAGGAAAGAATAAGGTTAACAAATGTCAAAATAAACTGTAAAAATATGTTATATTAAGGTATATGATCAAGTTTTGAGAATTTTATTAATATCACGGTAAAAATATTGACAAAAATGTGTCCAGGTCCAGCATCATCAATATTAACCATTATTAGGCGTAGAAGAAAGGTCAAGTTGTTCTTTTTAATTAATTTAACTCTAATTGTGAGTTACCTGCTCCTCTTTGACCTCAAAATCAACACCACTCTTAAACTCCGTGTTTATCGACTTTTCAACAATTTCAATTGTAAGTTTTTTATTCTTTTTTTATTAAGTTTAACTAATATAATTAACCATTATAAGCAGTGTTACAAGAAATCGATTACAATTATAATGATTACACGGTTACGATTACAGCTGTAATCGATTCGATTACATTTTCAGACTATTAACGATTACTATAATCGTAATCGATTACATTTTTAAGAGTTGTAATCGTACCTTTTGAACGGATTACGATTACGATTACAAGTTTTTTTTAAACATAGTATGTAGTTTTAACCCAAAATATGCTTTAAAATACCTTTAAAATATTTCGAAAAAAAATTAAAAAATTAAAAATGTAAGTTAGGTATTTGACTGTATAGTGTCAGTATACTAAAATTGTACAGTTTACTTGGTACATAGTAATAAAATATGGAAAATATTTTTTAAAACCGTAAAGAAAATTTTGACATCTGAGATAGCCAATCGACTCAGTTTTTTACGCTGGTTCCGAATCTGAAAAGATTTTGCTCGGCGCTCTTCCCGTTCTCGAGTTACAGGTCAAAGGTTAAATTCAGAAATCTTTAAAAATTCTTATCTCAGCTTCTAGAAGAGCTAGAGACTAATCTAACATATCATTAAAAAGGTCTCGATGAGTACTACAAGATAGCCTAGGTCATTGACCCCAAAGGTCAAAGGTCAAGGGTTAAAAAATTAAAAACTTAAATAAGTCAAAATTCTGAATGCAGTCCACTTTTTCGCCACAACCCTAACCTAACCTAACCTATAGTAATCAAAACTCCTCAATGTATTCCCAGAAACTGTGCGAGTCACTAAAAAGTGTGAAATGTTAAAATTATGAGTTCACCTTTTCGCCACAACCCTAACCTAACCTAACCTATAGCAATCATAACTCCTCAATGTAGTCACAGGCACCGTGCGGGTCACTTGGGAGGTGCAATATTCACATTATGTTTAAAATATTAATCTTTTTGCACAGGTCGCTTCGCGACCTGGTTAGAGGTTGTAGATTCGACTGATTTTGGGTTTTCAGTCCCCTTTCGTGTGAATCTACCTAATTTTTTAATTTTTTGACCCTTGACTCTTGACCTTTGACCTTCGGGGTCAATGACCTAGGCCATCTTGTAGTACTCGTTGAGACCTTTCTAATGATGTGTTATATTAGTCTCTAGCTCACATAGATGCCGAGATATGAATTTTTTAAAGTTTTGTAATATGACTTATGACCTCAATTATCTTGGGAACGGTTCACTTGCGGTACCAACGGTTTTCAGATTCTGAACCAGCATAAAAAACACAACTTTTGGCTATCTCACATTATTTAATCTCCCAGGTGCATCTGCGGAATCTCACCCATAAAAAAAACCTTAATTAAAGATCTCAATGGAAAAGACATTGCCTGTTTTAAAAATTCTTTGCATCTAAAATGAAAATAAAATGGCCCTAAGGTCAAAAGTCAAAAGCCAATATTAACCATGAAATGTAAGGTAAATAATAACGTATTCAAAAATTCACAAATTAGCCAACTAAAGAATCTAGAAAGACCATTATATTTTATTATTATTATTTGAAAAATTTTAGTATTTGATTGTGATTTGACAGGTCAGGTCATTGATCCATTTACCTACCGTTAAAGGCGCAGAAATCAAGTATATTTACCTTGTAAATGAATAACTGAACCTTATTATAGTAGCTGAGCTGAGAAATAGCGAATATTTTAATATAATTATATTTGCCAACATTTCATGGTTTATGGTAAATTTCAGCCAAAGGTCAAGCTATTTGTGTATTTAGATTTGTGTCAGTCGAAGTGCCTTTTAAAGCTAAAAAATAAGAAAAGTCTTATTTAGTTCCATTCTAAAACCAAAATAATTCCAAATAATAACACCAGTCATTGTGATAATACATTTAATATTTAATTTCTTTTCTACAGACAATGTCCTGAGGCAGAGGATATGATTCAAGTAAATGACATTCAAAATCTAAATGAGCCAACAAATCAAAATGGTATAAAATATTTTAAAAAATATTTGAACTTCATATCATTATATATTATGATTAAAATTTTAATTTTAAATGGAAAATCGTGTATTTTAGGTATAGTGCCTTTTGAATATCGACCAGTTCTTGGAATCAAAAACCGAGATTTCTCCTGCTATATTATTGCAGTGCTTCAAATGCTGTATAATACTGAAAATATTTATTTGTTTATATTGTCAAGCATTGAAAGGTATTTTCTATAAGTGAATATATTTATATTTAATTATCATTATTTGTT
>JAQIXA010000496.1:0-41835 GCA_034699045.1 Nanhermannia cf. coronata Gr-Ori-00579
ATTAAACTAATTGATGATTTTTTCATACTGGGAGCTCTAGCTAGCCAATATTTAATTGGCATCGGCCGCGTCCGATTCCTATCTCGTGTTTAATGAGATTAATTAGCTGAGCTAGTATGACTGTGATTCAAAGCTTATTGATATGAGACCTTTTTTTTGAATTTTGGTCTACAAATTAAATTAAAAAATTAAATAGGTAAATTAAAAATTTGATCCACAAATTAAAAGTTAAGAAGTTGTCCTACATAGCTTATGGTTTATTCTTATTACCTATATAACATCTGAATACTATAGAAAATTTGTACTAATAAACATGGATTTCGAGAACCTAAAAACCTGTAGAATTGACAATAGAAATTTTTCGGTTCTTTGCTTATTTGGTGGGCTCTGACAAGGATAAGAAATTTTGCAAATAAAGTTCTGAATTTACATAACAGATTTATTTTTAAATTTTAGTCTCCTACATTGGGCAAAAGTGAGGAAAAAGCTGAACCAGAATCGAAACCTGTTGAAGTAATTAAAGAAAAATTTGAAGAAAAAGTGGCAGAGCAACCACCTGAAATTGATGAGGTATTTGAGGAGATTGAAGAAGTTGTTGAAATAAAACCCCAAAGAACATCAAGTCCAATTCCAACCGAGATAAAGGAAAAATTAGCACCGATTGCAATAAGTGCTAATAATCAGTTTAAATCTGGAACAACACCAAGAATCAAACCATTTCCAGGAAATATTGAAATTAAGTCTTTGAGGTCAAATTCGCTAACAAGTCCACCACCATCTGCAACATTTTATTCAGCACTATCATCATTATCATCACCACCACCGAAAACTCCTCTAACACCTTATAATTCATATGTTTTCAACATATCAAATAAGGGCGGGAAATACAATTCGATGCAAAGATACCTTTTGAGAAATAATTCAAAACTTATCATTTCAAAGAATTTCGAAGTCTCTGCCGAAACACCACAACCAGCTGATGAAGCTCAAAAAGTTGAAGAAAAAACGATCGATCCACTTACAATTGTAAAAAAAGATTCAAACGATGATTCAAAAGAAGATGATGATTCAGATCAAGAAAAGAAACCCAAAAGATTTTACATTAGGGCTCAAGATAAGATTGAAAGAGAGTTGAGAGAAATGGCTCAAAGAGAAAAAGGTACAGAATTACATACCTAGTTAATTTTGCAATTTTTAAATTAGAATTAGCCATCTCTCATTTTAACATGTAGGATATACAATATCTTATTTATTGAATTAGGACATCAAAATGTCTTTAAAAAGGCTAATTACAAATAAATAGTCAATAACCATTATCAACAAGGTACTTTTAGTATTACTTACAAGATGGATATAATTGATTCATTACTAGGCTAGTAGTAACTAGGTACTTACTAGGCAAACATAAAGACAGGCAGAGCAAGGATATAAATAGGACTTGATTCTCTTCATTTTCATAGGTGGAAGGTTAGCGCGGTAGCTAAGACTTCGGTCTGAAACTTTTATTAAGTCTCAGGTTCGAATCCTCCACTGGTCAAACGGTCGATGATTAAAACTAATTGATGATTTTTTCATACTGGGAGCTCTAGCTAGCCAATTTAATTGGCATCGGCCGCGTCCGATTTCTATCTTGTGTTTAATGAGATTAATTAGCTGAGCTAGTATGTCTGTGATTCAATATGCCAACGTATGAGACCTTTTTTTTTTAAATCTTCAAACATAGCAATTAGGTACTACTTACTTACCTATTTTTTAAACATGATTTCTAAATATTTTTCTTTTTACATCATCGATAAACTTATGCTCCAGTTGTACAAAACTACATTTTACATTATTGGAACTTTTCTCTCAACGATCCTGCTCTGTCTCATGATCCTTGATACCTAATTATAATTAGCAATCGTAATTAGTAATTTTATAGGTATTACCTTTTACAAACTAAAGAATATTAAGAATATTTTAGAAAACAAAAAGTATTAATATTGAACTAAATTTTTGACTAATTGTATAACAATTTCATTCATTATGCTAATCATTTTTATTAATTTTTCTAGAATTGAACCAGCAAAGACAAAAGCTGGCTAAATGCAAATCCACAAGTGATTTAAATAACCCTTCAGCACCCGATTCAACTGAAGAAAACCTTCAATCTGCTTCAGCTAGTACTATGAGCCTGACAGTAGAAGCTGAAACATTTGAAAATATTAAAGAAAAGACTTTACAATCATACCCGCTAATTGACGTGTCACAAAATGCTCAGAAAGATGAGAAATTGGACGAATTCGATGAAAAAAATCAAGACCCTGAGAATGAGAATGAGGATACTTCATCAGAAAGTAGTCAGGAAATCTTGGCTGATAATCCGAAATTAAATCCAAGGAGAAAGAGTGCTCTTATTTCCAAATGGGAGAATATGATTAACTCGGGAAATAATCAATTACCAACTTTTTTAAATAATTGAATTTGAAATACTAGTTAAATTTTTTTTAATTATTTTGTAAGCCATGAAAATGATTGACTGGATTATCTCTATTTAAGTATTTTTGACTTTGATTTTGAATTTTTGAGTAAGCTTTATACCTATTACCTAATATTTATATAGATACTATCCGCACACTATTTAAAAGGATCATTTTCAACACTTTTTTTGGTTTTAGTTTTTTCAATAATCTGTAAAATGGGGATTTAAATCATTTTTATTTTTCAAAAGCAGTTATTTATCCGGTTTATATTTTAACCAACTAGAATAATAGGCGATTGCATTGTTAGTGTAGATTATAAAGTTACATAATTTGTAAAAAAAAATCTAAAATATCAGCAGATTTGTAATTTGAATTATTTAGGTATTTATGTAAATGAGGATAATTGGAAATTCAATACAGTATAGTGTAATGCTTAATTCCGAGTTAAAAATTATATTTATTATATCTGTAGTTAGTTATTCAGTTAGTTACAATAAATATATGTACATAATATATTAATATATTTACCCACTAAACGACCAATCTTAAGTTTTAATTTGAAACTAATTTTAGTATCATAATACTAGTAGATTCCTTGAATATTATTTAAATGAGTAAAAAATGTACCTAATATCTAATTGATCATTTTTAAGTTAATTTAATACCTTACTTATATACAATTATAGATAATGTATTTTTATGTAATAAAAAGTATACTGGCTGAATATTTAAAATCTTGAGAAATAATAGCTTTATAATTATAGTTATAATTGAGTATAAAAGTAAGTAATAAGATTAGCATAAATCGCATAAAATAATAGGTAGGTACCTACTTATATTTAGATCTGTAGATACATAATAATTATATGTGCTTAAAGTATCTACCTACATACCTTTTGCGATTAGTAGATCAATCAATAAGTTATATAAAATTTTAAACACTTATCCCAAGAATTTATTTGCAAACTTGAAAATTTAAAAGCATTTTATTTACAGTTGTCAACAAACTAGGGTACCTACTTAAAAACTAATCGTAAGTTTTGCTTACATTTCTCTAATACCTTCTTAAAAATACTAAAATAAAGTAGATATTATTGGGTTTATCAACCTAACAACCTTGATAGTATATTTTTGTCCAAAATTATGGCCTATTGTATTAAAATTATATTATTTTTATTATTTTTTTCCAAAAATTCAGAGAGCTCAAAGGTTATAAACATAAAGAATTTGAATTTATGGACCAGAATATTGAGCAATTGTTATTTAGAAATATATATGGAGACTGATGTAGATTTCAATATTTGGGATATTTCAACCCCATATTCACTAGTTGATTATAAAACTAGGATTCTAGAACAGACACAATGGACCAGTCAATTTGACAAAAGTAAAAATTGTTCATATTTAATATGGTTTACTCAAAAGTTGACAAATAATGATCAAATCAATTACATACACTATATGTATCAATTCACACCTCTATTTTTACAAAGAGATTTTTTAATCTTTAGTCAACAATGTTCTGAACAATTTACCTACTTGAGTGAAATGCCATTGATATTCATATCTAGAGTTTTGTTCTGCTATGATGAAATTAATTATAAAATAAATCAAATTTTGACAATCAGTTTAGTTACTCATTTTAGTAAAATGCTTGTATTTGATCTAAATTGCTCAAATCCCCATTGTTTTCTTGATGATTTCGAAAAGTTTAAAATTGTGATTCAGAGGAAGTTATCTTATGAAAATATCCATGTAACTGATTATGATGATTCTAATTTGAAATTTTTAAAATTAATGCACCGTTCGATTGCGAGTAAATTAAATCAATCCAATCTACTCGTACCATACAGAGTATATGAAATTGAGGATGAAATCAATCCAGAAATAAGTTTTGGAACAAGTGACGCCATACTTGATAATATGCTTATGGTACCTGAAACCTTTATTTTCCTTGAAACTGAATCGAAAAATTTCCTAACCTGTTCCACTACTACAGTTGGTAAAAATTTTAAATTTGATTCACTTATAACACCCTTTGACCTTTGGACTTGGATTCTAATTGTGATGTCATGCATACTTTTATCATTTATTTTGAAATTCGGAAGAAAAATCCATTTAATACAAAGTGATAAAGGACTGATTGAAATTATATCAGTATTATTTGATCAGAATTTAAATTTTAAGGGGAAATTCAAGCTTTTCTGGTGGTCTTGCCCTTTCTTATTGTGGATTTTAGTAGGACTTGTAATTAACAATTTGTACAAATCAATTGTTACGACTGATTTGATTACCCCTTTGAAATTGAATCAGCCGAGATGTATGAATGACTTAAATTCACAGGATTTTTCCATTTTTGTTTCAACTTTAGGTGATAAATCTAGAGCTTCAAATTTACATAATCAGTTATTCAAATTATTTAAACCTTATCATGAAATTTTTCCTATAAATGATTCGAACTTAAGAAAATGTATTCCTCAATACAAGCTCAATGATACTAATTTCAAATTAGTGGAATCTATTACCGAAGCTTATATAAAGGTGGATAATAAGTCCAAAATATGCCATATTTATAAAATATCGCTTAAAAATCGATCAAAATTAGCAAAAAATTTGATCAAATTCTGGACTTTTGTCACCAAAACTGATGAAAATTTGAAAGAGATTCTAAGATGTGACAAATCCATTCTGGTTGGAAATTCAGAGGTTATTGAAGTTCTTTATAAATATTTCTCTGATCGTCAAATACACATGCCATTTGTGCTAGGACAAATTGAGCTATTTCCGAGACCTATTCTTATCAACTTTTATAACTTTGATGGATTATATGTTCGAGATTTGTTTCAGCAACTGATTGACTCAGGAATTTCACAAAAATGGAAAGTTTTACTCAAATTGGTCAAAGAAAAGAATATCACTGAATATTTTAAGAAAAAATTGAACATACATGAGGAAACAACAGTTAAAATTCATCAACCGCAAAAATTATTTTCCAACATTTTAGTGATTTTTATCATTTGGGCTTGTTTTCTGTTGATAACCTTGATTATTCTTATTTTTGAATATTTAATATCTACTTACAAAATTAATTTAAAAGATATAATTGTCGGTAAATATGAATATAAAAAAAAATTAAATACCTAATACTAATCTAATAACAAAACAAACAAAATCTGAATGCTCTAAAAGTGAATATGTATTAGACAAAATTTTCTAAACTATAACCCTATATACACACATTTTTTATATGGTAGGGTACTTGCTGCAAAATGTAATATTTTCAATTTTTTTTATTTCTTTTGTCTTATTTTATTTCAAGTTAACTTTAATATTGACTATGGTATGTTCTTACGATTAGTTATCTATCTGGAATATATAAAATTAGGTATTTGTAATCAAATTTTTTGCTAATTAAGTATTTAAAGCAAAAATGTAATTAATAGAGATTTAAGTCATGCATTCTAATAATGGATATTAGTTTATATCGCTATTGTTCTACTTACAATAATCTAAATATATGTATAAGTACTCTAGTATACAAGTACCATAATAAATGCCATATAATTACCTCGATAATTATATTATTGTCTTAAGATCAGATCCAGATAAGACAATGATTCTCATTATCACTATCATCATTACCTGGATTCTCTTTAAAGACTTAAATAATTAACTTAACCTTGGACTTTTTAGAAAATTCCACTAATTACATTATACTTTATCAGTACATATACTGTACATGTATGTAGTACAGAAATTATTTCCAGTTCCAGACAACTTATCGTTTTAGTAGGTACCTAGTTAGTGTCTTGAATTTCTTGAATTTTGAGGATTCATTTCATTTGTAAAAATGTTTCCATTTAATCAAATTGTATTTGGAACTTTGGCCTATCTGATATCATATCACCAGAATAAATTGGAGCAAATTGACAAAAGGGAATCATTTCCTTGTAAAATTGAGGATATTTTAAAATCTTCATACTCATATAAAGAGTATGATTATATTGTTGGTAAGTTTGAGAAAAATTAATCAAGTATCTGTATTTCAGACATAATCTTTAACAATATGTTAAATTTGCAGTTGGAAGCGGTTCAGCAGGTAGAATATTTAAGTATTTACAAGTGCATTATGAAAATCAAGGATTTCAATATTTAAATTTGAGATACGATGATTTCTGTGATCTAAAATTTATTTACATTTTAGGATCTGTTGTTGCAAATAGACTATCCCAAACGCATTCAGTCCTACTGTTAGAAGTAGGAGGAGATCAAAACCCTATTACTGAAGTTCCAGCACATTATCTCTGGCTTCATACAAACCCTGAATTAATTCACGAATGGACTGCTACTAAGCAAATGTTTTCATCATTTGGAATTAACGATGGGGTAGCCAATAAGTTTTTAATTAATGCACAATATCATTAAAATCCACAATTACAAGTTATGTAATGGATTTTATATGATCAATTACAAATTAAAACAAATTAATTGTAAATTTTAAATGTAGACATTCGAGAAAGTAACCTATCTAAGTATTTTGATTTGATTTTTGATCCTCAAATATTGTGTTTAAGATTTTATTTTAGTGGGAATGACTAATTTTTAGGTCAAAAGGGGATTAAATTCGTATTTTCCATTATCTAAAACCTTTAAAACCACCAAAAGTAATACAGCTACCCGGTATTTTCCTAGTATATATACGAGTAGTGAGTAGGTACATACTATATAGGTAGGGTTACCTATAGAAAAAGTATGATAATATGAAATACCTACGAAATACGAACGAGATATAAATAGAACTTGAAATTCCTTCGTCCCGCAGAGTGGCAGCTTAGCACGGTGGCTAAGACCTCGGCCTGGGATGTAAAAAATCCCGAGTTCGAATCCCACTCGTCTTAAAAGGTCGATGATTAAACTAATTGATGATTTTTTCATACTGGGAGCTCTAGCTAGCCAATATTTAATTGGCATCGGCCGCGTCCGATTTCTATCTTGTGTTTAATGAGTTTAATTAGCTGAGCTAGTATGACTGTGATTTAATATTAAAAATATGAGACCTTTTTTTTTAATTTTGTTTACAAATTATGTAGGTACCTACTAGATCATAATTATTTTTTAAAATCTGATTCAAAAGACTATTTTTATTCAAAGCAAAAAATTCATTTATAAAAATCCAAGTTAACATATTATGATGTGTACATAGGTATGTACGACATGTCAATAAACTTTGCACTAAACAATAATTTTTTGGACATAAAATGCACTACACTATATAGGTATGTATACTATGAATAGTGTAAAAAATCTAAATCTCATACTAACATTTTGCTTTTTATGTAGGTAGTAGTTATATTCAAGTAGCTAGATAGTTACTTAACTAAGCATCTAAATTACTTATTAATAATAATAGGAATTTTTATTTCAATCACAAAATACGATCCATCCATATATCTAAAACAATTCAAAAATAATAAAATAAACACATTTCATATTAATAATATGAACTTAAGGTTCTGGTTATTACAAAAGTATCTTTAATTAAATTAAATATTATAGCATCCGAAAGTACAACAGGGTAAAGCTCTTGGGGGTACATCAACTGTAAGTGAAACTAAATATTAGGAATTTTAATATTCAATAATATTATTAATTATTTAGATTAATGGAATGGTTTACAATCGGGGAAACCCACATGATTATAATTACTGGGCTGAAATTACTGGGGTACAAATAACTAAATTTTTATACAAAAATTATATTAATTAAGATATTTTTAGGATCCTTCATGGAGCTATGATAATGTCTTGAAATATTTTAAAATGATTGAAAACTTTCATACCGAAGATGATTATAATGGTAATACTAAATCATAAATCTTCATATTTGTTGTAGACTATCGTATGATTTTGAAAAACATTTTTGTTTGCAGGACATTTGGGCAAAAGTGGATTATTATTTTTGTCAAAACATACCGATGCTTTGGATCCTATTCAAACCTCTTGGCTTGAATCATGGAAAAAATCTGGACAAGAATTGGGCTATAAGACTTTTGAAAATTCAAATTCACCTCAAATTGAAGGTGTGCATTAACTACTGTATCCATAATCCATACATATAAAATAATTTTCCATATAATTACTATAAATAATGCCCAATTATTATTCTTTTAAGGTTTTGGTCATGTATCCGAAAACAAAAGATTTGGTCGACGATATTCAGCAAATGCAGCCTTTTTAAAACCCTTCAAGGGCCGAGATACCTTAACAATTTCAAAATATTCTGAAGTTAATGAAGTAATTATAGCTCTTTTTAAGTGTATCAGTAATTTAAACTAGATGTATAAGCTAACAATTTGTTTAGATCGATTTAGATGATAATAATCGAGCTGTCGGTGTCAAATACTTAAAACATGGTGTACAAAGATATGCAAAAGCTCGTAATGAAATCATTATTTCTGCGGGAACTTTAAATTCACCTTTGATTCTTATGAGATCTGGAATTGGACCAGAAGAACAACTTAAAGAAGCTGGGGTAAAAGCTTGAAAAAATCCTTTTGGTAAATTTTTTACAAATAATTACAATTAGATAAAAGTACGAGCTGATTTACCAGTTGGAAAATCATTCCAAGATCATCCTATAGTAAATGTTGAATTTGCATATCCTGAAAATGTACCTTATAAAAATCTCAGCCAATATGACATTGATAACTATGTCGAGAATGGAAAAGGTTTAAATTTAAATTAAATTAAATGCAAATAAAAATAAAAATAATAATTAACATGTATAATATCATTCAGGTCCCCTTACAAATATTCTCGGTCTTTTTGCCCAAGCATTTATTCAAACCAAAACGGCTAAAAAGGATCCAATCCATTCGGGAAAAAATTGGCCAGATGTCCAAATAATTGCACTATTTAAAAGCAAAGAACTGTTGGATGTAAATTCTCTAAATTATTACTAAATTCTTTATTTTAACAACGCAACTTTTAGGGCCCTGGTGCTTTAAACTTTTTAATTTCACTTGGGTTGCCAAAAAGCCGAGGATCAGTTCGATTAAGTAAGTTAGTCACAATTTTTTTTTCTAATTTTATCTGACTTTTTCTAATAGATACTACTGATCCATCAAGTAAACTAATTTGGGATCCTAATTATTTGGCTGAAAAGCAAGATGTCGATGCAATGGTTGAAGGTTAGGTTTAAATTCAAGTAAAAGAGCTTAAAATTTAAGTGTCAAATTAAAATTCAGGAATGGAAATGGTTGAAAAAATTCTCGAAACGGATGCATTCAAGCCTTTGAATTTGAGATTTGATAAAACACCTTATGAGGGCTGTAAAAATTTGAAATTCGGGACAAATGAATATCGAGAATGTTTTGTCAGACATATGAGCAAAACTCATTGGCATATTGTTGGTACTAATCGAATGGGAAATCCAGATGATCCAAATACTGTTGTTGATACTAGACTCAGGTTTGTCAAAATTGTCATTATAACATTTTCAATTTAAATACATTATTCGTTATAGGGTAAAAGGTGTCAAAGGACTTCGAGTTATCGACAATTCAATCCAACCGGTAAAAATCTAAAAATATAAAGTCTCTTGTCTTTTTAGAGAGACATGCAGTTCCGTTACATGTATGTTTAGACACAAGAATCTCAAAATTATGATTTTTTCTAGTTTATGACGAATGCCAACACTCAAGCGTATTTTTGAACATTTACTAATCTTTTGGTATTATTATTTTACGTTTTAAAATGACCTTATTTTAACAGACCCGCGATGATGATTGGTCAAAAGGGTGCTGAAATGGTACTTGAAGACTTAATTTTAGTCTAAAATCATTCTAAAACTTTTATCTGCGATATAAGTACTATAATTGTAACAGCTAATTGTGATTGTGATATAATTGTATAAAATTTTACATTAATCTTATGACGTTATGGCTTTTTTTAAAACAAACTTACGTTTGTTTATATGTATATCAAATGTATATTCAAATGAAATATCACAAAAGATAGTTCCAATAAAATTGAATAAATTTCTGCTGCTGAAATTGAGAATTTTTCATAATCTCGAACTGGAGTAAGTAGGATACTCTCGAAGTGAGTTTGAAATAACTGTTAGTTCGAATTTCAGCCATCTACAGAATACTCTGTTGTGAATACATCTGGTAGGCTACTACAGGTTTATCAATCCTCTCAAATCATATCCTACAATTAACAATGCAATAATAAGAATAATTTACAAATTTAATAAAGATTTTTTAAATAAAATTTTCCAACTACCTATCTAATAATTTTGAACATTTTTTGGACTTTTCATTTTGAATCGAAAAGTTCAAAATTTAAGTCTTTTAAAAGTTGTGTTGTTGTAAATTGCTTCATGTGTTATCATTTAGGTATAAAAAATTTAATTTTCTAATCTGATAATAGAAATGTAGTGTAGGGTAATAATATGTATATTCGTATATACGATATTGTAGTATACTGTAGTAGTAGTATAATATATATTTGGTATATACATATATGTTATAATACCCAATACTGGAAACACAAGGTATTTATGTAGATGGATTATCCAGATTCAAATTTAAAATCATAAATATCACCAAATATTGAATATGATATAAGCTATCTACTTATCTAATCGAGTAATCCATTAGCTTAATTACACACAGTAGTAAGCCAATGAATTGATAAGAATTAATAACTAGAGATAAATTTTATTGAAAATGTAATAATTAGTAGGTATACTTTACCATACTAGGTACAAGAATTTATATCAGTTTTAATTCTAAATAAAATAAAATGTCAACATTTTAACTGACTACTTTATGTACTAAAAATTAGAGTAAATCGCAATGCTCAAGGCCATTTTATTGATATTATAATTGAAATTTTATTACATTATAAATAAATACATTTTTCTGAGAAATTATATATTTTATTCTTAATGGAACAATTACCAAAGGAGGAAACAATTTCATTGAGGAAAAAGTTTTTGGCGTAAGTATAATATAAGAACTTTTTAAAAAATTATTTATACTGGTAATCTTACTATAGACCATCATATCCGATATTTTATCCTGAAAATCCTGTTAAATTAATTCGCGGTGAAGGTAATTAAGCCTCTTACTAAAATGTACCTAATTTTGAGTGAAGTTAAAAGGTTTTTTTTTTTACAAAAAAGGCCAATATCTTTACGATGAAATGGGCCAGAAATACTTGGATTGTGTCAACAACGTTGCACATGGTATTTTAGATTTTTTTTTGAAATTTTGAAATTTTTCATTACAAATGTCAATAGTTGGGCATTGTCATCCTGAAGTAGTTAGTGCTGGAATCGAGTTAGTAAAATTATTAAAATTCGAGTATCGAGTATTAAAATTTATCACTTTTTAGACAAATGTCAACTCTAAATACAAATCTGAGATTTTTACACGACGAGATTGTTCTTTGTGCAGAAAAGCTCATAAGGTCAGGTTTTTACATAATATGAGAACAAGATTATTGTATTTTATAAAATTTTATTTAATTATTTCAATTTATTTTATAGCCTTTTTCCACCACCTTTGTCCAAAGTATTTTTTGTAAATTCAGGTAAGTTCTTAAAATTATCAAAAGTATCTGCTACATATTGGAATTGAATTCTAGCGTAAAATTATTTTTTCATAGACGATTCAGATAAATTTTAACCTTACTTAAAACTTCTTGAGAAATTGATGTCAAAATTTGGTTTTTCAAAGTTGAATTATGTACATAAAATTTAATCAATAAATCTCAATTTCCCTCGATTAATCTCTTGCCTACAATTTTCAATAATAAGAAATATATCCATTTTTTTTCAATAAAATTTTTCTCTCTTTTTATTTTGTAGTGTCTAGTTAAAATCCAAAGGTTTTATTTTGTATCGAAAAGTTCAAAAATCAATTCAAAAGTTGTGATGGGACTATATAAATTTACTTATTAAATTTTACTTATTAATGCTTACTAACTTACTTTAATAACTTAACTAGATAATACTATTTAGCATAATTTATTAGGATCTGAAGCCAACGACTTGGCTCTGAGATTAGCTTATGCCCATACGAGAAAACAGAACTTGATTACTTTAGAGCAGTAAGTATATCTATATCATGTATTGGTATTTAAATTTATAATTGTACAAAATATTTAATTAAAATTAACTTTTCTAGTGGGTTTTTTGGCCATACAGTAGCATTAAATGAAATATCTCCATTAAAGTTCAACCTAGCCGGAAATGGTCCAAAATCTGAGAAAATTCATATAGTAATTAAAATACTTGGTATCATTATGGTTTTTGAGCAGTATAATTTATTAGTTAATGTCATAGGCACCCTGTCCAGATATTTATCGAGGAAAATACCAATACAAGCCATCAAATTCAGAATTAGATCATCCAATAACACCGAAAATCGAGACAGAATTTTGTGAGAAATATTTACAGGAATTCAAATCTCTTTTGGAAAGTGAGAAACTGAGGAAAGATGGGATTTGTGCCTTTATTTCTGAATCTATACAAAGTTGTGGTGGCCAAATTATTTATCCAAGGTATATTCTACCTAACCTTATGCCTTATACATAGTTAAATAACCTAATCTAATTTTATTTATTTTAGAAATTACCTTAGACAAGTTTACAAGTTAGTACGAGAGGCAGGTGGAATTTGTATTGCAGGTTTGACTGAAAAAATTTAACATTACCTAATCTGTAAGACAAAGATTGCATTTATTTACAATTATGCAGATGAAATTCAAACTGGATTTGGCCGAGTTGGCAAATGGTGGGGATTTCAAGTTGACGATAATGATGACCAAGATGATATCACGGTCCCCGATATTGTCACTTTGGGCAAGCCTATTGCAAATGGTCATCCTGGTATTTTTCGCAAATTTTCGCAAAACTACTTTTTCTAATGTACTTTGTATTTATGCTTTAGTTGCTGCTGTAATTACTACTGATGAAATCGCAGAAAGTTTCAAATCTGTTAATTTTATGCCAACGGTTTGTTTCAAAATTTTATAGGATATACTATTTTTGATTTTTTTGAATTTTTTTTGTAGTATGGCGGTAATCCCGTTTCCTGTGCGATCGTGAGGGCTGTAATAAGTGTGATTGAGACAGAGAATTTAATGGAAAGATCTCAATTAATTGGGCAAGTACTACTCTACAGACTGAATGAGTTAAAAAAGAAGCACCAGATAATTGGGGATATTCGAGGGGTAGGGCTTTTCATCGGGATTGACCTGGTCAGAGACCGAGAGACAAGGGAACCAGCAGGCCAAGAAACCCAAGAGATTTTGAGGAGGATGAAGGACGAGGAATTTGTCCTTTTAAGCTCAGATGGTCCTCATAAAAATGTCCTCAAAATAAAACCCCCTCTTGTTTTCAATGCTGATGATGTCGAATTTTTGGTCAAAGCTCTTGACAGGGTTTTGTCTTATTTTGATTTTGTTTTGTGATTATAAATTATAAAATTAACTATTATTTAATTAAGTAGATACTATAAATGATAAAAATGATAATTATAATTATAACTTGTTTATAAGAAAATGTAATCAACTTATAATAGAATAAACCATTGACATAAAACTCTCTGGATACTGGATAGGGTATATAATATGGTCTATATTTTCGTACACACATAAATAGATACAATGTAGGTACTCTGTATTTTAGATATATGTAGGCCGCGAATACTTTCAAGTAGTATATGATAATGATAATAAGTATAATAGAAGTAGTTGGTTAAATAAAAATTTTTATTAAATTGAAATATGCATAGGATTTAGGATAGACATTCAAAATTAATATTTATACCTAGTATTAACTTTACAGTATAATGTACCTACTATCCTATTATGTAAGTATATTATAGGTAGGTATACCTATTATTACCTATGTATAAAAGTTTGAAATATTTAAAAAAGTAGATACCTACGTTAAATATGTAAGTAATTTTGTCCTTGAAATAAGTTTACTGATAGTTCTGATTTAAAATTTTAATAATTTGTAATTTAAACTACTTTAATTTAATTGTTCAAAAATATACTTTTTTAAATATTGAAAATGCTGAGGAAGATAGAAATTGAAGTGAATGTTGATAATTACACTATTGAAGGTTTGAAAATAATTCAAATTATTAAACCAGAATGGTTCCTACCCAATATTAATATCAAAACGAAAGTAAGAAATAAACTTATAATTAGATAGATAAATATCTACATGATTTTGGAAGATTGTCAATTTTAATTTGTTTTGTTTCAGGTATTCACAGACGGGATAACTAATAAATTAGTCGGTTATTTCAACCAAGAAATCGGTATCATTGTCAAAATATACGGAGCTAAAACTGAGATTTTAATTGATCGAGATCTTGAAATTAAAACAATTCAGGTTCTTGCTAATAATAATTTTTTTTCAAAGTATACTGATAAGTAATAAGTAGGGTACCTACCTACCTACATAGATATTAGGTAAGGTGGGTACTTGTATCACTGATATAATGATAAAATATTTTTTCATCCTAATAGCTTTTACATGAAAAGAAATGTGGTCCCAAATTATACGGAATATTTCTCAACGGGATAGCTTATGAATTTATTCGAGGAGCTCCAGTCTCACTGGGCGATTGTACAAATCCTCAAATTTATCCTTTAATATCAAAAGAGTTGAGTAAATGGCACAGTTTTAATGGAATTGAGACCAAAAATCCGATTATTTGGGATAAACTACTGAATTTGATCAAACAAGGAGAAAAAGTATGGATAAATCGACCAGATTTGAGAAAAAAGTAAGTTCTTATGAAACCCATTTGCGGTTTAAAAGCTAATATAAATAATAATTCTAAAGATTTTTAAAGCCCAATTTCAGATCATACAATTACAATGTCATATTGTCAATTGGGATAAAGTCAATAGTTTAAAATATCTTATTAACAAATCAAGTCAAGTTTTTCTAAGCGAAAATATTAAACTTTCGAAACATCAATAGTAGGTAGATGTAGATAATAGATATATAGATATATAGGTACTACTTATATAGCTACGATTTTGCTACAAAATATCAGTATTAGAAAATGAGTCAAGTACCTATTTTGATTAAATTTTCTTTTAAACTATATATGTAATTGTTATAATTATTGATTATTAACCCATTTAAGTAGTACCCTACCTTATGCACCTTTATATCATAAGTATCTAATGATCCTCGAAAGTAAAACTCTGAAAAATCGAGTTTTTAAATAAATTTTAAAATGCTAAAATTGTTTGTGATACTTGATATACATAATAATGGCATAATGTATAAGTACTATCCTATTATTAGAAGTAATTTTACTAATTTCATAAAAAATATGAATTTTTGACACTTTAGTAATCGAATAAGTGTCAAAAAATCATTTACTCAACTCGAAATTTCAGGTAATATGTAATTTAAATTATGATTCTATTTTACTATACGATTTTATTAGGTTTGAGGATATACCATTTACACTCAAATGGGCTGAAAAGGCTATCCAAGAGCTTCAGACAATTGTTCTGAGATTAGAAGAAAAGGAAAAAATTCCAATAGTCTTCTGCCATAACGATTTGCTCCTGGGAAATATCATTTATCAAAAAGAACCTCAAAATTCCGTGTCTTTTATCGATTTCGAATATTCAGGGCCTAATTATGCACCTTTAGATATTGCAAATCATTTCTGCGAATTTGCAGGTAACTTAAAATTACTTTTTTTTCGTTTGATTTGAAATTTTTAAATTACATTTTTTTTGGTTGGTTGATACTCGTACCTTTAAATTATATTTGAGATTCTATATTTTACCTGTAATTTAGGTATAAATCAAGTTGATTACTCGAAATGTCCAACAACCGAGTTCAAAATTGAATGGCTCAAAAGTTACTTTGAATCTTCCCCTCTAAACTATGAATATTCTACAAAAAATATTGAAAAATGGCTGGAATGGATTGACTTGTTTACTCCAGTAGCTCATTTAATGTGGATTACTTGCTCAGTAAGTATTACCTACCTATCTAAATATGTATTCGAAATAAATTTTTATAGCACATGTATTATTAATATATTATTATGTATAGGTAATTCAAGCCGCCTATTCAAATATCGATTTTGACTATGTTGAGTAAGTTTAAGATAAATAATTTTTCGGAAAATATGACAAAAAATTTCAAATTAAACTTTTTCTCATCAAAATTTACTTATAGATATCTTCGAGTAAGACTGGAGGAATTTAATAAATCTCTAGATAGGTATAAAAATCAATATACTTAATTATGCTTAAAATACACTTGAAATTGTTATTATATCACAAAAATAGATTTTCAAATTATCTGTAGTTTTGACAAGATGCGATCTTTAAAATACTTAAAGTAGGTTGTACTACTGATAGTTTTCATTCATATTGTATAATAAATCATATAAATGAGGAATTCATCAACATATTTGAAAATACAGAATATTAATTATTCAAAAGTATTTATATGGGTTCAAAGTTCAAAGTTCTATTTGATATGTAATAAAATAAGTAATTACAGTTAAAAATCTCATTATGCAAATTGTACTCTACAGATAGATAACGAATCATAGAATCATGTAGGTAGTTTATACTATGAAATTGATTTTTTTTCAAAATTTCAAGATTTGACTTAAAAATTTGACTTTGGTTAAATTGTACTCATATAAATAAGTAGGGTCGTCTACTTTGTAGGTCGTCTATAAAAGTAAAATTTGACTTTTTTGCCCAGTACAAGTATGAAAACAAAATGCTTTTCTTTTATTAAGATTTTATGATATTGAATGCACTCAATTCTGTATATTTGATGTCTTTTGACCTATATTGGCATATAGATAGGTAGCTACTCAATTCTTTATTTTATTTTATTATGCAAATATTCCATCAGTTTTTAAAATTGAGACCATTTAAATTCGCAAGTTGAATATAAATTGAGAAATGTAGGCAGGTACTATCTATATCTATCTATTTCCTCGTCACAAATTCACAATATCATCATGTCACATTCTACTCAATCTTTGTCTCATTTTTCCCTCAAAAAAGAAACCCTAGTCTCTTATACCCAATGTAAAATTTAAATGGAATTATTATTCAAGGAAAAGGGTTGGATCAGCCGGTAGCTTTATTTTATCGGATCAGATCAGATCTGATGGACAATCCTTCAGGGAACATATCAGCATTATGACCCTGACATTTTTAGAAACGAAATATCTGTCTGTAAAAATTCCAAAAAATATTTTGCTCATTTTTTGTCTCTAAAAAATGAAACTATCCGTATCTATCAGCAGTACCAGAACATATCAGTATATCCTCGTTTCATCACGAATATTCAATAGAGTTTTCTCCCATGAATTATTCAAAAAAGTAAAATTTGCCACAGTACCTACTATATAGTAGGTATTTATACTATGGTATGTATCTAGTTATCTAGTAGTAGTGGATATTCATGGACTTTTTTTATTTTTACAACTCTGTAAAATGCTTTTGGCTATTCCGTTTATTTCCGAATACTGATATTAATATGCAGTGCTAGATTATAGGCTATTAAAATAAGTAATCTATGGTAGGGGTAGGGTACTACTCGTTTCAGTACTATGTAATTTAATACTTGTAAAATTGTACTAGTATCTAGTAATACGAGTACCCTGCCTAGTATATGTAATTCAAATAAACTTAATTTCTTTATTGCCTCAATTTCAAGTGTCGAAATCAACTCGAATAAATGCAAGGATTTACTTAAATTTTAGAAAACCCAACCATATCACTATAACTTTATTTGATTTCAGTTATAAATTATAAAGAACATACTACCAACTATTATGTACTAATACCAACTACTAAGGTACTAATACCAATATTATTCAATTTTAAGTGAAATTTGACAATTGAAAAGTAATTGAACCTAATTGCAATTTGTATTCTTGTGCCTAAAAGCTAATTTTCTAAATTTTACTAATAGAAAGCTTCATCAAATTTTCAAATTCCAAATTAATATCTCAATCAGAATCTCAATCAACATATCTCAATCAACATATTGATGTTGATTTCAAAATTTTATAAATTTTATAAAATTTCAAAATACTATCAGTAACTTATCAGTTGTACAAGAGATAGAGATCTAATTTTTTTTAAAAGCTTAAAATAAACTACTAGGTAATACACAAAATCTGCAATAAACGATTTTTTCGAAAATTTCGAATTTGTTTAACTTGAAAATGTTTGAAATTCAGTATATTATCTATATACCTACTTAAAACTGTGTAAAAAGTATGCAAATAAATGTGAATTTTTGTTCAAAAAAAACTGAGTTTAGTAAATTCCAGCTGATGGGTAATGATTTTCTCAAGTTTTCGATATTTCTCTCACGTATCCTTTATCTTTACTGTCTTTCTATTCGAATAGTTCGGAGGAATTACAAATAAGTTGTGTTTTTGAGCATTGCGTTTTTCAACCTAATGCTAATACATATTATCCAGAAAGTAATTCAGCTGCTTATTATATATAATTTAGGCATTATGATATGGTGCAAGCTTTGCTTAAAAATAAGGATTGTATGCAAGTGTCAGGATGATTTGTCACATTGTTTAATCCCCAGATATGACATTTATAAAATTGTACAGATTCAAATAAAAAATTTAAATTCTACTGAATCATTTTTTGCCCAGTTGTCTTGTGACTTTGACTTATAAATTATAAATCCTTGTGTAAATTTTTATAAATGTTTAAAATGTCAAAGTGTATTTCTAACAGTAAAGGGACGATATGCAGATTTTGAATTTTTACACTTGATTTTACAGTATATACCTACATATAATGTATTATCTTACTACGAGAATTTCAGACCTCTAGGTCGATCTAGTGATCTGAATATTCTCAAATACCATTCAATTTCATTACCTATCTGTACTTATAGTATCTCTCTCATTGTTTGTAAAATTTTCTCAGAGAATATCATAAAGCTAGAATAGATATTAAATTTCAGAGTATTTTAGTGGAATATAATTTATAAGCAAATGCTTCGGTTTTTATTAAATATATTTATCAAATCCATACTTGATCCTCTGCCTCCTTTCCCGCTTTCCTTTTATAAAATATCTCAATTTTCTTCAACTTTCTCCTTGAGCTTTGGCTTTGAAAAAATCAGGGCAAGTCTACTTACCAGTTTACCAGTAAAATATCAGTATGTACCTACCAACTAAAAGTACAGAAAATGTACATATCTACAGATATCAGTACAAGCTGGTAGTATGTAGTTCTAGTACCAGAGTAGTTGGTACAGAACCAGTACATTTGATCTTCAATATCTTGTCTTGTAAGTATGAAAAAATGAAAAGCAATGAAGCGGGGATAAAAGGAAGGATTCTTGGCCTTTTATTCTTTTTGCACAAACCTTTATACATACTATACAGTATGTACTTTGTACTACTACTAGTACTAGTACTAAAGACCTAAGGACTAGGGTTGACAACCGACGATATTTTATATCTCAAAAATCCAAAGACCAGGGGAAAAAAATAACTTTTTAAAAAGAAAAAGATACCTAAAAGCTATACTCAATATACTTTCATGTATAATATATAGGTACGAGTAGAAGGAAAAAGTCAATGTTGCATTACAATCTGTGATATTTATATTGGTACATAGTTCATAATAAAATGTGGTATTGTCATCGTCAATTTAAAATATACTGAGATACTGTACTGTACTGCCTAGTAAACTGTAATATTGCTTTCCCCTACCATCAATACTGTAGCTTATGGCTTCTATCCAATAATTTTCTACCAGTTGTACATCTGGAGAAAGCACATGTTGAATTCTCGCCTTAGTTTTCTAAACTTTTCGAATTTTTTTTTACAAACTTACACACTATTATGTATTACTTACTACTATTATAGTGTGTATTTTATCTGACATAATATTCGTAGTTCGTAGGTAGTAAACATGCACCTTTTGAAACTTTTTAAAAGCAAAATATTGAGAATTGAGATACCTGATCTGATCATTTTGTACTGAAATACTTTGTACTGATAATTTAGCTCGTTTTCTATTATTTCTGGCAAAGTTTGCAAAATTTGATCAGGCTAACTATAAGGATCAGACTAACTATATGCAGGTCTTGACCTCTAAAGATAAGTTAACAAATTTGTTTTTAAAGTTTTTTTATATAAAGTTTCAAATGGTTATACTTATAATACTCGTAAGTATCTACATAAGAAAAAATTTGAAATTCGAACTTTCAGTTATAGTTTATGACAATTTTTTAAACATTTTAGTACATGATATATGTATGTACTTTTATACATGGGGTATGCACATCTTTAGTGTATGAGAGTATTTCAGATATACTAGCACAATGAAATGATGCATAAAAAATTCTTTTTAAAAACGTGTTATAAAAAGGGTAAACTTTTTTTTCTTTTCTACCGATCAGTATATCTCTGTATGTGTATCTTAAGAAATAATATCTCGAGGGATTTTTACACTTACATTGTACATCTAGTATTTTACCTACTTGTATAACTTAAAAACGTAAAAATATTTTTTCAACAGATAAATGTAAATTCAAAGAGATCTTCAAAGGGTTTGTGGTCTTATATCCATCTATGTACTACTACCTATCTATAATCTAATGTATTTATGTATAGGTAAATAAATGCACAAAGCGTATCTATATCTGTACTTATACTACCTACTATGTAATAGGGTATACAAATATCTAGAGTACAAAATGCACTTGTGTTCTTTCTTTTCTTTTTTTTTTCTTCCTGTCTACTCTTTCTCAAAAAAATAAAAATTGAGGATAGAATTTTAAATCTGAAAATGTGCACAAAAATTCGAGTAGATTTGAAAAAAAGCTCATTTCATTTTTCTCTTTTTTTTCGAGGATTTGCATCAAAATCAACTTGCATACATTTTTTTAGACTAAGGAAATTTTATGGACAGTGAACTGTCCAGAGAGCTCTCGAAATTTTGTAATTCTACCTTTCTAAGAAATTTTAGCCAAAATATTAAAATTATATAGAATTGGCTTCTTTTGAAATGATTTACTCATATTTATGGATTTTTTGCACTTTTTTAAAGGAATTTCAATTATAAGTAATGGTCATAAGTTCACAAATTTGTACCAAAATTCAATTTAATGTAATATTTACAGATATTGTGAGAGCAAAATTGCAAAGATTTGCTTATTTTAGAAAAAAAAACTGAAAAATTCGAATGATTCGATTTTTTTAAAGGAATTTCAACTAGGAATATTGCTCAAATTTGCAAACTTTTACCAGTTTTAGCAAATTTTTACGTTGATTTATTTTTTACAGATATTATGAGAGCAAAATTTCAAAATTTTGGAACAAACTCCTCCAAAATAAAAGGCTAAAGACCTTACAAAGCAGCGACCCTTTTAAACTAATTTACTAATTACATATTTTATGATAACAAAAGTACGAGTAAAATATTTAAGATTTTTAATATTTACCTATAAATTATTTTCTCAAATAATTGACATATTGACCTTGAAATAGAAGAAATGTTTATTTCGTAACTCTTCGACATATTTTCAGGGTTAAAAGAGTTTGAAAAAGCGAGCTAATTATCACAGATAGATAGTATAAGTATTATGGTTAGACAAGTATTCTCAAGTTTAAATGTCCCCTTTTTGCTCACGATTTATAGCAGAAAGAATTGCCTTCGACAGATAAAATCTTTCTTCTATTTACTGAAACTTGAATCTTATTCTTCACAAGAAGTTAAGTTGAAATGAACTTGACAGAGCCTGGCTGGCTCACTTTCTTCACTATATAATGATACTGTATACATACTTACACTTATTGTTAGATATCAGTACCTAAGTAGTAATATAATAATGAAGAAAGAAAACTGGTTAAAAACAATGAAAATGGGTTTTTGGGGTTTATTACAAGTACTTTCATTAATTCGATCGCTTAGGCCAAAACCAAAAACTTAGTCAACTAGACCTTACTACCAGTAGTATATGTACTAGTCTTATAAATATAAAGTAGATTCTACTAATAGCCAAAATAGTATTTTCTTTGCAAATTTTAATTTCAACCGATCCAATAAGTACTAGTGGGTACTAGACTATACAAGTATAAGTAGATTGGAAACTTATTTAAAGACAAAAGTATTTAATTTAAAGATAAGTTATACTACTTAAATACACCTAATTCCCCACATTAACTTTCAAAAATAACTTTACTACAGATACTTCTGAGTCTAATACCAAACGATACTCTTACCACCGTAGTGTGTGTATAAAATTTTGATAAAACCCGGACATTATGATCCGATCATATGCATCTTAATTAGAAATTCATAAACATTTAGCAAATTAAGCTCTCTAATCATAAGACAAGTAACTCTGAAATAATCTCACTATATTTTTATGGATATTAATAATATTTATAGTTGTACATACCTATAGTCTGCAGAGAGATAGTATGAGAACTTATCTTTAGAACTTATTTATTTTTAAATCTGAATTAATTAAGAGGGGTTTTAAAAATAATTAATAAGGCAGAAAAGAACAAAACAAAGGATTACAAAAGCCTGGATATTTATACTACCAGTAGATATATTCAGTAATTATTTAAAAAATAACACATAGGTATATAGTACCTACTATGACTTTTACAAAAGTAAAAGTTAATTCAAATTAATTAGCTCAAAAGAGAAATTTTAAATCCCTACAGATTTTATTCAATTTAGTCAACTGAAAAGAATATACATAGTTACTAGAATACCCTACTTACTTTATAAAATGTAAAGCCTAGGATTTTGTCAATTATTTAGATAGAATTTTAGCCAAAAAATAAATTAAAATAGATCCCAACTATACTATTACTAATGCAAAATAGTCGGTGGTTAATTCAAAATTAACTTGAGCAATTAGTTAAATGTCCTAAAGCCTAATAAATTGAGTAGGTTTTACATACATAATTTGAATTTATTCATTTCCAGAATGAGTTTTTTTTACTACCTACTAACAATCAGAGCTTGCTCCCCTTGGGGTCTCAATATTTTTCAAAATTCAATATTGTTTTCGAAATTTCAAGTATAGGTAACTATATTTGAAAGTAAATTATTGTATACTTGAGACTTGAATGAATAAACTTAACACATACATACAGGAAATTACAGGCATAAAAATGTAAATACAAATACTTTTGTAGGATGCAAGAATTCTTAAAGCTTTTGATTGAATGGTAGAAATTAGGAAATGGTCAGTTTGGGTATGAAATTTTGAATAAAATTTACAATGCTTGTAAAAAGACTGACAATGATAAATTATTGGATCAAGTTAATGAAATATACATCAGTATTCTACTTCCTATTCCTACAGAGTACTCGTATTACAGTACCCTATTCTTATGTATTTTACTTTGATTTGATTCTAGTATATGCAAATACCCCTACTCAAAACTTTGTAAAACTATTTCAATCATATCAGGCAACAAAATGAACTAATTTGATGTAAAACTTGCAAGTAAACCTGATAAAATATCATCTGATAAAATCATAAAATTCAATTAGATTCAAAACTTACCTCCATATCTTGATAAAAATATTTGAAACTTTTCAAATTTCAAAGAGAATTTGAAATTTGTATGATAATTTTTTCCATTCTTTGGTACCTACTTATCCATAGTTCTTGCAAATACCTAGATAGCTTACAAATAGATATGACAATTTTTTTTAAAGTATTAACACCTAACTTATAGATATTAAAAAATACTCTGCAAAGGCCTACATTTCATATTTATTAAAATAAATAAAAACCGACTTATTTTAAATTTTTTCAACCCACTTTCAAATCAAATTACATTAATTCAATGCTGGAATAATTGATTTCAAGAATTTTTTTAAATGACCACATTTTTGTATATAGTTAATATACTATTTATAAATGATGATCACATTTTTCAGATATATAAGTACCTACTCGTATCAGTGTAATAGCTTTTAGAACTATTTTTTGAATATATAAAAGTTGTGCTATATTATTTGTAATAGCTTACATATTTCAGTGTATGTACTTGATTCAACTTTTCAATGAAATAAATCTTTTTTCTATCTCCTCTTGTAATAGGAATATTGGTAGTATAATAGTACAACAGATACTTGTACAGTTACTTAAACTTTGGTTTTTTTTTTTAAATTTCAAAATTCTCACTTGTCACAATTTTAGCGTGATTTGTGAGATTTTTTTCCTCCCCGAAAAACTCGTGTCTTTGTCGTCTCTATTATCTTCAAAAAAAACTCATATGAGAATCCTACAAAGTATGTAAATATCACACTCCAGTTCTACATCCATTTCCTGAAGAAAAGAAGAAAAAAAAGCCAGGCAATATTATGCAAAAATCTCTGAATATCCACTTAACTTACTGTAGTACATACTCAAATGTAAGTACCTAGCATTTAGTATGTGTACTATAAGGTAAGTATGTATCTGTAGTATGTGAACAAGTCACTTTACATTTATTTGTACTAATTCAAAGAGTTTTAGTAGTTACAAGTTAAAGTATCAGATTTCAAATTAAACTGAACATTTCCCCATGATGGATGAACAAGGTAAACTACTTTATTACATTCTCAGTTGAAAAAATTTTGCAATTTACTTCTGTACCCTTGCTACCTACCTACCTACTTACTACTACATACCTACTTACCATTAGAACTATTAGACATTAGAAAAGACAGATCAGATTCAAATTTGAAATTCTGTCTCAAGAATATTAAATTTTGTGATTTATTACAAATAATTAGAGAGAAATGCACTACCCTACTAATATTTATGCATACTTTACTAACCTTTAGAAGATTTGTTTTAAAAGTTTTAAGTTTTCCTTTGCACTTCTTTGCATTTTTTTCCTTTTAAATTCAATTGAATTGATTGTACTTACAGTAGTACAAATCCCAATTTTAGAAATTATTGAGGATGTTTAAACGAACAATTAAATCATAAGACTTTAATAAGGTAAGAATTAGACTGCATAATTTAACTTTTGCAGGGGAAATTAAATTTTTCAAGAGTTGAGGCATAAATGCTTAAAATAAATAATAAAAGTGCGTTTAAATTAAACATACCAGATATTTGGGTAAACATTAAATTTACTCTAGACATAATGATCTACAACTAGTTGAGCTCGCAAATTGAAAATTTTTACACTATTTTAATAATACATGGATAAGTATATCAGATTACAAAAATAAACTTTTAAAGTATTTAATTTCTAAAATAGGTAGAGTAGGGTACTATAATTTTCAAAAAGTTAAAATTCTTTTTTAGAAAATTTCAATCACAACTCGGGTATCAAAACATATACAATAATGTTGAGAATTTAGATTAAATATCTTGTTTTATTAAGCTACTTACTTACTTTGAAATTTTGTGAGCTCTTTACGACGAACTGATGACTTATTTTAATATTTATTTTGCTTCGGTTTAATACATAAGTATATATATGTGCATTATACTATAAAGGACTAATAAAATAGAGGGCCAAGAATCTTATGTCTAGATTTAATATTGGGTACATACAAGTTATATAGGGGAAAGCAAATAAAACTTGAAAAGCTCATAATTTCGCATTAAAGCAAAGCCACAAAATACAAAGATAGAAATTTCAAATCCTTACCCATTTCATTTCTAACCGGGATTTTAGGCATACAACTTTTTCATTTTTTGAAATCATACCAGTACATATAAGTAGGTAGTAATAAAATTGAATCTTGAAATCTTATAAGGATTCATTTATTGTACTTACTTTTAATCACTAAATATTTCTATAAATATAATTATTTCTATATTTTCAAAGTCAAAATCAAAACTAGTTAATGGCTAATGCATATATAGGTAGAGATAGAGATCGTTAGTTGTTAGTAAATTGACATACTGCAATATTTACACAATTTTGAAGATGTTTTATTCTCATTTTAGGACTTTAAAATCCGCTTTAAAGCATATAAGAATAATTTCAAAAGTTGGCATTTGGCATACAGTACATATCTAGTGGGTAAAAAAATTTCAAAGTCCCCTTCTTCTACTACTAGTACTATGATATTTGGTGGAAAAAGAGGAAACGGAAACTCATAAATCGGATTTTACCATTGACAAAAAACCCGTATAACTATATATGGAATGATGATATATTTGGGGTTTAAAGTTCTACTCTACACTGGATGGTTTTTTTGCATCCATTTTTGACTTTATGGAGTGTTGAGGTATGTATTTATTATGTATTTATTTTTGAGACAATTTGGGTAATTTGAAAACTTAAAAATAGAAATTAAAATTAAGTGTTATTTTGATTCATTTTCTTTCAAGTATAGCCATATAAGTGAGTCAAAAGTAAAGAAAATACAAATACTCGTAAACTCATTAAATACTTAACAAGTAAAATAACATTCGAAATTTTTCAAAACTTTTAGTTTTACATTCATTTTAAGCTTTTAAAAAGGTTTTAAATTAAGTACTCAATTCAAGCTTGAAACATTGAAAATATTAAAATTTGTACTATCTAACAAATAAAACAAATGTAGGTGGTATCCAATGATAAATAATCTTGAATTCTACTATTTATGTAGTAATAATGCATGTATCTTACTCATTTTAAGGCCGATAGATCAAGGAAATTTTGGATATTTATGACCCGTGACATTTGAATTTTCCATTGTAAAACATTTTTAAAACTTGTAGTGGTAAATATGTACATACAGTATAGGTGTGTAGTTTTATTTTGTAAAGATTTTACAAAAATAAAATTCAATATTTTGTAACTTGCGTAAAAATCTGAATGAAAATAGCAAGTAGATGAGAGAAGATAGAAAAATTCTAGTACAACAAATTGAAAATTGAATCACAATACGAGCACTCTACGTCAATATAAAATCTAAAACTTTTAACTTTTTGGCTTTTTACAAAAAAAGTTTACTTTTTACCACCAGGCAGAACTACATAAAAAATTTCAAGATCAAAAAAAATTCATTTCTTACGTAATTCTATTCAAATGTAAAAAATCATTCAATCAACAAAAATACATGCATATACCGCAGGTATCGTAGTAGTATAGTAAGTAAGGATAAGAAAATACCCTAACTTTTGACTTTGTAATTTTTAAGATACAAATCAGAAAATTCTCCCCTTGTCAAGTTTTAAAAAAACGACTAAATTTTTACATAATATGATTTAACCATTAATCAAGGCAGATTTTCAAAGATATTTTCTTAATATCTATGATAATATGAGATATGAAACTACATACTTAATGCTAGCCGATTTCCTTATAAAAATGGTTTTAAAATTTAAATGAAGCGAGCACTTATATTCCACTTTGCTTGCACTTTGTCCATTAGTCTGTCTTATTACTCGATAAAGATTACTGAAAACTACTGGATCTATTTTAACCTTGGCTTGGCCTTAAGGGCCCTTATACGAGGATCTAGTTGTACCATTTCTATACAAATATCAGTTGGACTCTTTCCATTCTGACTGGCTAATTGTTGCTCTGCGGACCCTATGTTAATCAAACTGGAAAATTTTGTAAAAATCAAAAATGAAATTTAAACGACTATCGGGATTTCGATGACTGAACTTCCAAATTTGATATCAGTTTGACCCATATGATGACTTTTGATACCGAAAAATAGGTTCTTGAGATGGAATCACCGTCTTTTCTCGTACAATTAATAATTAACTAAATTCTAGTAGTAATAGTATTTAAGGTTTTGTTTTTGTTTTTAAGACTTTTTGAAACTCAACTTTCTAAATGGGTTGGTAATATCTGTAGTACTAGTGATTTGATTTCTCAGACATGGTGTGGTGGCTAAACCATTAAAAACACCATTATCATTGCAGTTAAAACACTTTTATCTTCAGAAAAAAAGAAAAATCGAGGCGAGTTAAGATTTGGAGTTGAAATAATAATAATAAGTTTTCCTGGTCAAGGTATCGTCGCTTACTACACTACATATAGGTATGTATTAAACTTGAGAATAAGGACTTTCCATTTACTTTTTACGACCTCGTTTCGTTATCTTATGATGATGCAAACCCACTATATAACTACCTATTAAATATGTAAGTGCCGATTATCTGAACGGAAAAAAGACTGAGTTTTCAAATCCGATTCCTGATTTTATTACCATCAGTATCAGTATTACTTATATATAGTTAGAGTGCTTTATAAATATAAGAATTAATTAAAGAATAATTTATTTTTACAATCTAAAATTTCCAGTACCTACCTATCTAACTAGGTAAAATATTTTAAGTCCCATACCTTTGTAATAAATATTCTTCAAATCAAATTGTTCAAAAATAATTATTTCGACAACGATTGATCACCTATAGATTATTCAACCTACCTATTGTAATAGGCAGTAGTATGAGTATGTAGTATGTAGTAGGTATAATGTATAAGTAGAAATTGTTAAGTTATTTTAAACGGAAAGAATAAATGTTTTCCCCGTTTTGTGGGGCTCAGGATCAAAATAAAGGCAGAGGAAATCCCCTCGTTTATCCAGATAGAATTTACCCTTATTTTCTATATTTAATATAACAGAATCAGAATGTATCAGTAAAGTATGTAGGTACTATTTCTAGTACTAGTAGTAGTAGCAGTAGAAGTACTTTATAGATAAGTTCCCTTGGCTCTCTTACCATAGCATAGAACAGAAAGGGAAAGAAAATGGGAATTTTCCATGATCTGAATCCAGAATTTGAGGTTACATACCTACATAGCAAATTTACATTGTTCAATTCTTTCTACAACTACCAAGTACTATGTTCTGCATATGCAGTAAAACCTCTTCATAAGGTAGTCATAATCATAAATACATATAACCATTTCATATTCTACTTTTAGATTGACTTTTTATATTTTATGTTACTCTAATAAAGGCTTGTTTTTAGAAAAGGTCATATAATATTGATTGCATCATTTACGATTAGAGGAGGGAGCATTTATCGAGGGAAAATATGAACGTTGAAAATATAGATTTTAAACGATATATAATGAATTCTTGATATTGTTAATAAACTTGAAAGTATTGGCACATTTGTAGCAATTTATTTTAATTTTTCAAATTTTGATAGTTACCTACTTAATGTAGGTTGCATTTATTTTACCCTACTACTATTTTTTGAAATTAAATGGCATCAAGTTTTATTATAATAAATTGAACATAATGAATATTACTGATATTTTTAGCCATTTTTGATCCAAAATTTTATATTTTTCACTCACCATCAATATGATTAAGAATTTTCTTCTTGTTATGAATTTAAATATCATTTTTATTATAAGTAAATGTATACAAAAAAATATTATCAAGAGTAAATACGTTTTATATGAAGTTGAATGAAATTTTAGTTTATGTAAAATTTGTAATTTTTCTGAATGCTATACTTTATAGAGAGATTTTTCTCTACTCATGTGGATGGATAAATAAATAGTGGGTAGAAAAGGAAGGAAATGAGAATCTTTCATTTCAGAGTTTGAATAATAGTTAAGAACACTTGGTCATGAATTTAAATCAAACTGATCGTCAATCTGATCTTTTTAACCCCCACATTATTAGCTCTATTCCACTATTTATCCCAATAATATATGTATCACTAGTAGTTCAACTACTTGGTACATACCTACTTTTAAATTTCAAATTCGAGAACAAATCTTTTAATATTTACTACTACATTTATATGGGTACTGAAATGACTGTTTACTATTCATTTCATAAGTAGTACCTGCTGACTACTATGTAGTATAATGGTAGCTCTTTATGAGTAAAATTATTTTTAGATATCAGTAGTCAGTACTTATAGAACCCTACCTACTGATAGTACTTCTAGTTTGAATGTAGATTTAAGAGAGACAAGTAAATAAATGGGGATTACAAGGGGATAATAAATTTATTTCTCTAAATCTGGATCTAGGGGAAAGAAATGATCTGATAATGGTCAAAAGAAATGCACACTTTATCAATTCTTACAAACCCCCAAAAAAAACCTGATACTGATAACAGACTCGATTCTATTTTAAAGTAATTTACCTTTTCCATTAGAATTAATTCGAGATTTTATATCGAAAGCAAAAACATCAAAAATATTGTTATTTTAAAGCCGTTATAGGCACTAGTACATATATACTACATACTTACTACTAGTTTTGTCTAAATTCATTATTATTTAGAAAAATTATTATATTAAAAATTTTCAACTTTTTTCGTAATAGATAAACTTCGACCAAGTTCATTTAAATATAATTTGAAGCACTACATTGATCTAATTAACAAATAGGTGCACAAATTGTAGCTTTCCGAGCTGAATGAATCGATTTAACTTTACCACTATTCATATCATATCCTTGCTGACAATGAAGTTACATCTAGTAATGTTATTAGTTATAAGAAAAATTAAAGAAAATAATATATATAAGTGGAGTTTAACTCTTGCAAAATAATCACTCATAAAATACTTTATTCTGATATGAGAATTTGACAATGCCAAAATTGAAATTTGACAAGCTGACCAAATGCCAAGAAAGAATTACGATTATAGATGAATTAAAAAGAAGAAATAAATGAGTAGTTCTTTCAAGTCAGATATTTAGTAGATAAAAATGAAGTATATTTATCAAGTAGAGTACATAGTAGAAGTAGAGGGTGGAAATAACTTTTGGTCAAAGTAGGTTTTACCAGTAGTAGTATTATAGTACCTACTAGTAGTAGGTATGTATATTTAATATCCTGGAAAACATAATACACACCCATATGCTTTTATTTTAAGCTACTTTTTTTCTAAGTATTTCAATCTTGTTTGAATCGAAAATGCAATCGACCGATCAGAGCAATTCTGATCTTCAATGATCAAACCAAACAACCCCCTGCCCTCCCTTTACTATTTACTTTTAGCTTGCACATCATTTCAAAAATAATAATTTGAATTGAGATTACATAACTCTGATTTTCTTGCAATTTTATCCAAGTTTTATAAGAATTGGTTTTAAAATGGTAAAAACAGGAAACTATATAAAAGTAGTTAGTATTCGTATATACATATTGGTAAATGACAACAAAAGTTCAATGAATCTTCAAATATTTAAAATTTAAATCAAATAAGAAAAAATATTTATTCGGCTTTAAAATAAGGAATTACAGATACTTATTTATTTTTGGTTAGGCATTAGTTTTCAAAAAAAAAATTTAATTTTTCCACATGCATAAAAAGAAAATATGAAATGAAAAGGCAAAATGGATTATTTCGAAATTCGAGCTATCGTATCAAGTTCAAGACTGTGAATTTTTATTTCTCTTCGAGTTCTTCGGTGTAATGTAACTTTTCCATATAAATAGTTGGCAGGCAGGAATCAGTAAAGTAAAAGTTTTTGAGTTGTTGAAGATTCTCGATTCGATGGCAATCAACTTCCGGACATTCCACTACTTCATACAAACATACATACATATAAGTATATTTTGGTCATTCCAGTTTTATTTCTTTAGATATTCTACACTACTCTAGACTAAAACAAAAATACTGAATTCTGAATATATCGACTCTTTACTATAGTATCTACGAGGTATATGTACAGTTCCCATTATTCCAAGCCAACAAATTGGGAAATTACTAAAAGCAACTAGAGCTAGTAAAAAGCCGAATTATTTTCAAGTATACAGCTCACCACAATCACTTTAATTTGATCCTCATATTCTGATCATAAAAACAAATCTACCTATACTACTAGTACTACATACTACTATACAATATATATACTAGTACTGTCATACTATCACTATCTACTAGTAGGTACTAGGTACTCTTATCATAGTCTACTACTGATATATTATATAGAAAGAGAAAAAGACAATTTCCAAACTACTTGCTAAAATAAAATGACTCGAATCGAATTTTATGTTGCAAAATTCTCACTATTTTTATCGCCACTTTACTTCACCAATATAATATATTCTGTCTGATTGGTCTGTCTGAGTCTGGACTAGCTCTGGACTCTGGCTGGTCATTTGACCAGTTCATAAAATGAACAATTTTGACACATATGGCTCTTTAACTACGAGTACCACTAGAAAGTTAGAAGGTTCTTTACCCTACTTCAATTTGTAGCCTGCCTCCTCGTGACATTTTGCCCTTGATCTGATCCTATCCGATATAATGGATCTTTATCATCACAATACAATACTGATATTTCTTTTTAAAAAAGTCAAAATTTTGATTTTTATAGTGTTAAATAGTGTTAAATAGTGTTAAAAAAGGTTATAATTTGAGAGAAAAATGATATACCTACTGGCTGCCATGCAGTAAGGAATTTTCTATTAAAATTTTGGAAAATTTCATTTTTATTATAGATTTCAAAAGCTCAGTTATACTAAAAACTAAATGATATAATAAAGCGAATAAATTTAGGCTTTTTTAGTGCTTAGAAAATATTTAAAATCTTTGATAAATAATATTTTAGCCAAACTTTCAAGATACTGTGTAGCTTGAGAGCTAAAATGATTTGTAAAAATGTGTATCTTTTGTGTTTGACAAATTTTTAGTGACAATTTAGATAGATATCTTTATAGTAGGTTGGAATAGTACAAGCAATATATATTACTAGTAGTAGGTATTACCCTATTCCCTAAAGTTATTACAAATAATTTCAAGTTTTCCTTTGGAAAAAATCGAAATTCTCTTGATACTCGAATTCGAATGTATAAGCAATTTCTCTCTACTCCGTACTTACTTGTACTTGTAATACATGTATTTATATGTTGTGGCATAAATAAATTTAAATTCGACATTTTTTTCTTTTTTATCTCTTTACTTATCCTTATCCTCAGTGGCAACTTGATAGAATCTTGAGGCAAATAAATTAAATGACTTATGTAGCATAGTACTATACAATCCATGTACTCGTATGTACACTTTTTTTTCAAATTCTTCAAAATTCGAAATATATATTCGAATAGGATTTGTCTATCGGTGTTTGTATCAAAGTACTATACTACCTTAGATATCTACTACATAGTAGGTAGTAGGTAGTAGGTATATGGTACTGATATTTGGATTAATATATTTACAGATTTGCACGAGACTTTGCATTAATATTATTTATAAGTCTGGTGTATTTAAATAGAAATCTTCAAAAGAAGTACCCCCCCTTTCCATGTACACTTTCTCATTTGCTTTCTCCTCGTATCCCTATCCTTATCTTTGGACCCATGGGAGTCTCAAAATAATTTACATTTTACTTTGAAAGGACTTGGCAAATCAGAAAAACTTACCAAATTTACTTTTTTTATGTATCCATTAGCATGAGAATACTCGTATATTACCCTTGAATTTATTTTGAATCCATTTCTTACACTACTTACCTTCAAGTCAAAATCTCATTTTAAATTTTTAAACTATATAGGTATTCTTATTTGTTTCTAAAACTCTTAAAATTTCCAATATTGGGTCATTTATTTTATCTTGGGGTCAAATTTCATGGAGTTCTAAAGTTCTAGGCTTACAAAGAGTGCAAAAACTTTTGAAATTTAGTTCAAAATTGAGCAAAATTGGACTTTCATATGAAATTTAAACTTATGTTCGGCAAGTCAAAATCAAGACCAGAGGAATTTAGTCAAAAAGCTGATTATTTTTACGTAATTTGGACCATATCTTATTTTTAAAATCAAAATATAAAAACTCGAAGGATTGAAAATTGTATATCTTGTAGGCTACTATAAAATGATTTTTATTTTAGGTTTTGACTTCTAGTCTATAATTTTTTTTAAGTCATCAACTTGTACTATTATTATGGTTAGAAGTAATAGGTTCCCAAGCACGTAGTTAGTACTAGTTCAAACCCTTTTATTTCAACTATCAAGTTATTTACTCGGTCTACAAACCCAAAATTCCACAGTCAATATAATAGACTTAATGAACCATAATTAGGTTTCATTTAAGACCCTATTACTTGTACTATAGTACAATCATCAAGGGTAGTAAATTATCATTCTATAAAAGTCTAGGAAATTAGCAATCATGAAAATAATATTGCAACAAAGCAAGCCAATAATTGAAGTTTACAATCGAGGAAATGAAAAATTCAAAAGGTTTTTTTTAACTCCGATTTCAACTTCAAGTTTCAAGCTCATCTATTGAAAAAGAACCATCTCAAAGTATCTTTTTACCTTTTCATATTCGGATACTCTAATCTAATTTTTTTAATTCTAAAGGATTACTTTTCAATATACATAAGCATAAGATGTAGTAGTAGAAGGGAAGTAGAATTAAGCTTTAAATTCCCTTTAGAGTTTTCTTATTCTTGTTCATCGAAAAGAAAAGAAATCAATTAAATAGCAGTCAATTTTCCGACTTTTCTTTACTAAAAATGCATATATACCAGTGGTAACAAGTAAGGTAGAACACAAGTTAATAAAATCTCTCATAAATTCTACTACAAGACCTCAAATAATAGAATTCTTGACTAGTTTCAGTTGACACTTATGATATGTGTCAAATGGAAGCTTCAAATTATGAAATTGAACAAAAAATCAAAATTTTATTAAAAACTTTTACTTTACAAAATTATACTTTATTTATAAAAGTCAATTAAAATTAAAGGTCATATAAACTGTGCAATCATACAAGCACATCCTATTGGGATTGAAATTTCCTAAAAATAATACTTAGGTATTGCATTTTTATTAGGATATCCGGAAATTTCAAGTCTCAAGAACTAAAATATATTTTGTAAAAAATATACCTAGGTAGGTTTTTATAAAATTTTGAAAATTTTTGTGCCCTTTCTTGTAGGTAAGTAGTAATATGTACAGAAGTACCAGTATAAGTAGGGGAAATTCAGTCTAAGGAATAAAAAAAGTGAGCTCTTTGAGAAACCGGAAATTCAATATACTTTCCCCTATGCTGCAAGCATAATACTTGAGTTAAGCCATTCTTTTTTCTTTTTTTATTAACTATAAGCACATAGGTACTTACTACTTATAAACTTATAGTATAAACTAGTATTTGTACTAGCAATGATAGTAGTACAGTAGGTACTTTTCTAAAGAATTACTTTTTCATTTCTTTCTCAATTAAGTGCAAAAACCAAGAGGAGAAAAAAAAGAACACCCGAGGAAATAGGAAATACCCAGAATTGTCAGTTATTTATTTTCATACAACTATCAATAATACTCTACCATATAAGTTTAGAAATTGTATCAAAAAAAAACTTTTTTTTTTATATATCTTTCAACTGTAAAAGCATAGATGTATTGACAAGGTATTATTGGAAATTATATTACTGAGTCGTAAAAAGCTGTAAAAAGAGCTGTAAAAAAGTTAAATTAGAAATCTTTAAAAAATCGATGCTTTTGTAACATACGATACAATACCTACTTACAGTAAGTCAACCAGTACCTACTAATATCCTGTAATAGAGAACAAGTTGAAAATAATTAAAAAACTTTAAAGTCCTAAATAAAAATTGATATGTCTTTAGACTTTAAAATCAAAAATATAAACTTCTAAGCTATTTCTAATGGCTTAGGTTCTTGGTTTACATATAAAGCTTCAAAAATTGATTGTAAAAGTAAATCACATTCTAGTCCAAATTTTTCACGAAATTTGCCTTTTCACGAAATTCCAAGTTTCTACTGATACTTGTTTGTAAGCAAGCATTACCATATTTTTGAACTAACTTTATAAATTTTAAGCTATTAGTCTTAGTTCTATTCTAGATTGGCAAAACTGCTATTTATAATATAATGAATAATCTGTGCCTACTTAACATATAATCAGTTTTATAATTCAGAATCAAGCATAATTAATGAAATAAATTTTGACATTTTATTAATTTCTTGGAAATCTAGTTCTATTTCTGATTTCTGAACTTTTATAAATATGATGTAGGTAATTTAGCATACAAGTCTATTAGGTATAAAGTATGTATTAAATAAACTTAATTAAGGATCAGCAGGCGAGTATTAGAATAATTAAATACTTGAGAGAATTAGAATTAGAACTGGTACTAATTGTAGAAGTAAAACTTTTTTGTTTTTTGTTCTGAGAATATTTCAGCTACAATTATAAGGGTACATAGTTTGAAGGATATGTACTATACTGTATGATTCTAATTTTGAAACCTTTTGAACTTTCAAAATAAATTCACATCTACTTATTCTTATTAAATGTATCGTATACTTACTCATACTAGTACATTATATAGTGTAGCTTATTAAGTATGCTGTGTATTATTCTGTACTAGTAGGTACGAGTACTGGTGATATCTCAACTTTATTTCTTCAGACTTTGTGCAGCTTAATTTTAAATTTCTAAATACTTTCGCTTTCACTTTATGTCCACTCTTATATCATATAAGGTACCTACATAACATATTGTATACTCGTAAGAATATATTAGAATTAAAACCTATAATAAAGTATACTTACCTATAATAAAACTTATTTGATACTTTCATTAGACTTGTAGGTTGTACAATATTTGAATCTCTTTGTAGTCACAAGTACAGAATACCCATAGAGTGGAAGTGATTGTATACCAAATGGTCCAAAAACCGACTGTTTCAAATTATAAATGTTATTAATTGTAAAATTAACCCAAAATATAAATTTTAAATTCTATTTTAATATGTTCCGGCTTCTAGATTATTATTCTATGTCAAAGGAAAGCTGCAAAATATTATTAAAAAAGTCTAAAAAAGAATTAAAAATTTATATTATGGGCTAATTCTAGTAGCAATTAGTTAAAATACGAGTAGTAATTTGAACCAATCCGTATTTATTTTGGATCAGTCAGTATTAGACCAGTCGGTAAGATACCAGTAGTGCTAGCATTAGTATGGTACTTCTGACTGAAAATGAAAATGAGAGTGAAAGTATTAAAGTTGAAGGGAATCTTCTTAAGGAAATGGTAATAAGTTTATTCAGTCAACCATACTTTTTTCACTAAAACTAAAAACTCAAAAGTATCTATGCCCTACTGTACTGTGTACTGATACCCATAATATGATATAATAAGATACCAATATATTTGTAAAACTATTCTCATTTAAGGATTTTAAAATTTTTGACTATTCTATAATACTTATGTACCTACCAATAAATGTGATAAGACTCAACAAGATTTATGCATTTTCAAAAGTTTTTCAATTGGCCCTTTAGGTATTTCCCTATTTATCTAATTGTCAATTGTCAAACTCGTTAATCTTCAAATGAATCAATTTATAGTAGAATATGCAAAAATGCAGTGATCATTGAAGTGTATAAGCCCGAAAGATATTAACCAATTGGTCATTAGACCGATGACAAGCTTCATTGAAGAAGATTTATTGAACGACATCTAGCTGCAGGTAAATACAAAAGCCCGTCGTTATAGATAAGGCTAGGATTAGGACAGACTTAATAACAATATTTTACGATTTAAGTAGAGGAACTTGAAACTGAAACTGTAGAATTTACTATAGGTATCTATCTTGATTTTTGATAAATAAAAAGTTATTCGACAGCTAATTTCACCAAAACTAACTATCTACTTAAATCGCTTATACTATATTCCTAATCAAAGTTTTTGAATTTTTCTTGATGTAATCAAACTTGAATACTCAATTTTTCAAATTAGGTAAACAAGTTGAATTTACACTCCCTAAAATAGACACTAAAATATTTAAGTAGGTCTTAATATAAGCAAACCTCGGGTTCTTGTTGATGGTTGATGGCTCTCTTCTTACATTTAGTCAAGTTTCAAGAACCAAATTACCTTCTATTGTCCACCAAGTGAAAGGGCCAAAGTGAGTTTATTTTTCTTTATCGAGTAATTTCATGGTTCCTTAAATCTAGGACTAGTACTATAGTACTAATACAACTGACTATTCTATTCAACTAAATTACTAAATCTATCTTTCCATATACAGAACTGATATTTCAGTTGATAGTTGGAGAAAAAGTTTGAATTCATCTCGCATTCAATTCACTCAATTGATTTTACCAAATAAGTATTATAGATAGGGTACATATCAGATAGTATCTATACTATAACATATATTCTATTAGTAAAGCAATATATATCTATTGCATTTACTACAATTCCAGTATTTCCTAATATAATCTATTACTATTTCATAAAAAGTATCAAAAAAAAAGTTTTTTCTCCTAAACTCAATAACAAACTATCCTTTCGCGACTTTATCATCTCTCAATTCGAACTGGTTGATCGTTCAGCATATCAATTTTGTGTAAAAAAAACTGTAAAAAAATTGTCATTTGTACACAATAAATAAAATCCAATGTCCACTATTCATACAAACATACAGTGTATGTATGTATGTAGGTACTTTAAAAGACTTTAAAAGAGTTCTGTCAAATTGAAAATAAATCGCATTATACATAAATAAGTTTTTTACGCATTTTTTTACACAAATAAAATAAAAGTATGCACTCCTTTTATCAATATTTGCTCTTCTACATACTTTTACAATCTTTATTGATCCTTAAAATTGAGTTTTTTGTTACAACCTATAGGTACTAATACATACTTATATTCTGGCTTGATGGTATTTCTCCTCAGTTTTTTTTTACAGTACCCTAATATATGAGTTAAGAAGAAAAAAAGACATTGTCCCAAGTGTCCGAATCATAAATGACTGATGGTGACTCAAGTCAAAGGTTTCTAGATTTTTAGAGTAAGTAAGTAAAGTGCTTTTGTCCAAGTTTTTTTTAACTCTTTTCGAAAGCCATTATATTTGGCCCTGAATATCAGTTATTTTTTCGAAGAAAAATGAGAAAAAAGCTTGTAAATGTCCATAAGTATTATATCGAGTTCAAATTTTGGCATCGATGAACCTCAGAGAGCTTCGAGCCAAAGATTAACCGGCCCCGCTTTTACTACAATAGTAGGCAGTATATAATATGGTATTTACTATCCGAGAAATCGGAGGAAAAGGTTGTCAAAGAATATCCAGAAGAACTATAATCCTTATAAAAAAAAGTCTAAAAAAGCTCAAACAATGAGAAATTATTTGCCGAAATTGTCACAAAAGCTCGGATTTCATTTTAAATCTGAGATTTTTCTCTTTAATAGTAATTATTAGAATCGAAATGACCTATATAATCTAATTATAATTAGAGATTGTGTAACTACTTTAAATTGGAATCACTCTTTTTCATTTTAAATGGTAATTTACTAGTAAGTATGGGTATTTTTTTAATAATGAGATTTAAACACTTTTTTTTTGTTTTAGAAAGCGGGCTAATAATCTTGGTGTATGATATGGTATCCAATGAACTGAAAATAACTTTTAAGTGAGGATTCAATTTTGAAGGGAAGCGATATTTTATATCCTGAGGAGGAAGTAGTACATACATAAGACAAGTCAACTACCAAAAAATACAATAAAATTTGTTCATAAAGAATTGTTTTAAGATACCAATTGTTTTAGAAATATTCCAATGTTTTACATCTTAATACTTCTAGCTCATATAGGTATATTTACTTAAATACATAGTAATATCAAACCCAGTGTTTTGGCTTAAAAATTTATTTTTAAACTTTGAACTTTTTAAATTTTTTCTATGCTGAGTAGATACGAGTACTTTCTATCGGAATTTCTTTGTATAGTAAACATTTTGAAAATTTACAGATAAAGTTCCAAGTCTGAAATGGAGCTAATTCTCTACTTCATAAATTGACTGGCTCAGATCCAAAATCAATCGGTTTATGATGGGACTTTTTCTATCTTTCGAAGCAATTTGGGTGAATTTTGTAGATTTTCTTTTTTTTTACTTTAAGATTTACTCTTTAACTTATATCCTGGAAATAGGCTTGGGAAACCCCTTTAGGCAGTTGGTTTTTTCTTCTTCTCTGGATATAAAAGCTAGGATATGCAATTTGTATTATGGCTGGAAAGATTATGAAAAGATCTTTAAATGCTTTCTCACTATTATCAGGAACCTCTAGAGATTTCTCCATTTACCATTTTCAGTTTTTGAGCATTAGCTATACTTTTTATTATGAACATTTGAGACCAAAATTATTATTCCCTCCTATTACCTTATACATAAGTATAGAGACCTAAGAATATCTGCTGATATTATTGTGCGAGCGAAGGGAGCATTTCGACAAAAATATCAGATTTCATCCCTTACGGTTCTGCTGACCTTTTAATTAACTTGGAGAAAAAACTTGGAAAAATTTTCATAAATCAATATTGAGATTGAGGTAAGTGAGTCTTAAGTGACTATAAAGACAATCGAAAGAGATTCCGAATTTGACTTCCGTTTAGAGATCGCAATTTAAGTTATCAAAGCCTTGTATTCTATACGGTGTGATCAAGGCCTTGACTAAACAAATGAAAATAATTTAATATTTTACAAAATCCTTAAAATTTTTCAACTAATTCATGTCCTTTTAAGTGCAAATTTCAATACTTTTATAAAAATATTAAATTATTTTAAATTTTTCATTTGTTTAGGTAATGCCTTGCTCAAGTCATGTACGAGTATGTCTTTTTTATTGAACATACCGTATATCTGTAGAACTCAAGGTCTTGATGCCTTGGTTCTATACTATACTTCCATTTGACCATGATCTTTGAACTACTCAATAATTGGAATAAATTGTGATGGCTTCAACGCATTGCACACCCAATTAATAATTAGCAAAAAGTGTAGTTAATTAAATCCTAGTATCTATTTTATTATAGAAAGTTATTTGGTAAAAGTCATTTGAAGAATTCAACCCTTTTTCTAACTTTATATTCTTACTATCAGTATATACTAATACTAGGTAGTACTTGTACAAATAACCGGTATTATATTAACTGCTTATTCAGTATGTAAATGAATAAAGTTCTGGTGTTAAGAGCCTATCTTACTAGTCTAATCTACACTAGATTTGAGAAGATCAGAGAAATAGAAATTCATAATTTCCTATAAACCATTCAAAAATATCAAGTCCTCGCAGATTAGGGGAATAATATTAAATTGTCCCTGTTTTGAAATATTAGTAAAGTACCTAAGAATATCAGTATTTAGAAAAACAATTTTTAATATATTTTAGATTTTATTTCTAAGCAGTTAGATACATAGGTCCTTTTTGTGAATCATTTATAAAAGCAATGCTTAAAAATTCCATTGGTTAAAATAAATTAGGACACTAATTCCATTGCGAAAAGTTCCAGTATGGTAAAAGGTAATTTTGTACTACACAAGCTTATCGATGGTGTAAAAAGAAAAATTAAAAATTTTGAAAAATCCCCTCCCTCGCAGATTAAAAATTAAAAAATAATTTTTTAGAGGAAGGGG
>JAQIXA010000497.1:0-41803 GCA_034699045.1 Nanhermannia cf. coronata Gr-Ori-00579
TGCATTTACAGATTATTTGTAAATATTTTGCTCTTATGTATGATGTACGAGTAGTATTTAATTTCAGTTTAGAAGGCAAAAATAGAATTCAGTGTAGTTATTGTGGTATTTTGAAATAGGGAGCTGAGCTCCAATGATGTGTTCAACTGCAAGTCTGAGCTGAATCTGACTCTGTTTTGCTCATTTAAAAGGCAAAAGCAAGGAAGGAAGGATATTAGAAAAAAAGTATTTTGTATTTTGTACTACGAATCTACGATGCTTGTATGTGTGGTAATGGTAAGTACTTATATTGATAGTAGGAGTTAAAAGGTAAACCTTTTCGGCTTCGTCCTTGGGATTTTATGTTGTAATATAATTTTGTTTCTAACTTGTAAAAGTCCTATAGATATTGTATGAAGATATACAGAGTAGCTAATTCAATAATGTGTTGCTTTGCTGACAAACTCTTTTAACTTCAAATCTAGCTAACCAACTATACAAGTAGGTACAAAAGATTATAGTAGTAATTCTTACATAAGATTTACTTGGACCAGCCGAGCCCCGAATATGCCGATTCAGAGATTCAAAATGTGAACTGACTAATCTTGTGCTCTGTTTAAGCTCTGGTAAAAAATCGAAATACATCGAAAAAAGAATAATCCTATCAGTACCTACAAGTATACAGTAAAAGGATGCTGGGTTGGACTTGGATTTGGAACCATCAAAAATACTCGAACAAGGCCTTGGGCCAATTTTTTCTTTATGACCGGGTGTACTATACACTACTTACTCTTTAAAGTACCTAATACATAGTAAAATTAAAATGTAAAATGTATTTAAAAGATATAATATAGAAATCTTGCACCATTTACATATGTGGTATTGAGATCTTGAAAAAGATGTTAAGTTTCCTACACTTATTACTACTGCATAGTATGTATAACCGAAAAATTGAGATTAAGGTTTGTATGGTAGGAGTTTTGTGGAACGTGCTCGTAGAAATCCCGGCTCGAGATTTTTCCATCAACTGGCATGTTTTCCTCGAGTTTTGTGCCCATATGCCCAAAAAAATGACAACAGACAGATTGAAAATAATTTTGGATCTTTTTACAGTACTTAAACTTGTACTATCTATGTATACAGATATAATATAAGTTATGTACATTTGTGGAAATAGAGTATTTAAATATGTATCTATGTATGTTGTGTTGCGTTGTGTGTGTGAAAGAGAAATTATTTCCGTTCTCTGAGCTCAAACGCCCGTCGTCAAATCTACTTCCAGAACTCAACAAAATGATTCAAATGGAAATATCAACTGCCTGCCTGCTTGCCCTGCCAGATTTTTATCATTTTGAGCTTTTTCTTCCTATTTGGGATCTTCTTTACTACCTTACCATGTACGAGTACCTTAGTTCTCTAAAGATCTCATGATTAAATCACAAATGTACATGTAACATATTTGTTACATTACTCAAGAAAATTTAGATTATTTTAAAGGGCGAGTTGCATTTTAGATTTTAGGCTAAAAACGTGGAAACCCCCAAGTTTACAAGCAAAGGGATACTTTGCAAAAAACTTTTTAAAAAATATTAAACTGATTCAACTGTATTTGCTTAAGTTTAAAGACGATCTTAAGAGTTTTGAAAATCAGTATATTTTTGCTTGTTAATCCTGCCTAAAGTTCTAGAAATTTCTCATTAATCAAAAGTAAAAATATGATTTATTTGCCTGAATCCTCAGTTTAATATGCTCTGTTTATGATAAGAGATCTTTCTCTTTCCCATTCAACTCTGGTCCATTTAAGGAAAAGAACCTTGTTTCTCATTTCTTTGTCTACCAAAATGTTTCTGCCATAAGATCCTTAATAAAATCTACTGATTCACAAATCAGATTCAGGCCTTGAGCTGCTTAAAGGTGTCTCACTATCAATAAGTAAAAGAACTATACGTAGGTACTTTTTGGTATCTTGTAGAGTAGTACTAGTAGTTAAATGGTCAACTACCTACGAAGATCTTTCAAGATCAATGAATGAAGCCACATGTGCATGTTTGCTAGATATTATATAATACTAGTGCTAAGCTGTAGTACCTACAGCTGAGAGGTGAATTATAAAATAAATTGTAAATCGGTGGGTTTTATTTTATTTATTTATTTCGACCTCCTCCACACACAAAAGTACAAGTACTAGATCTAAGATACATGAGGAAAAATCTCGGACAAGATTTGTACTTGTAAAGTTTAACTTGTACTACAGTTCATGTAAAGATTTGGGTTTACGATTCACACCCGAAAACTACGAACATGGGCAATTTTAATGATAACTAGCCAGTCCTAAATGGGCAAATTAGGATACAGCAGTAATTTATACAGTTCTCCTACTACTGCCTTAGAACGTAAAACTCATTTACTTTCTTTGGAATTATTTCAAAATATTCAACTCAAGATCTTCTGTCTAAAAAGTCCAAAAAATCTAACTGATACACTAAATAAGTACCTACTACAGATAGAACTCGTAGAAGTGAGAATCCTGAGGTTTTTTTACTAGTTCATAAATCTATCTAAAATACTTATTAAGGTCAAGGAATTTAATTAACTTAAAATGTTCTATCAAGTAGGAGACTGAGACTAATATCCTGATTCTGACAGTGAGTAGAAAAATTCCAAAAAATTAGCTGAAATCACGGAAACTTTCAAACCAACTTTTTTAGACGCATTTAAGGATTTGGCATAAGATAGTACCTACATAAAAGTATAACTGAAAAATGTAAGAATTTTAAATGGATTTTGTAATTTACCTGATACTCTGATAACTATCTACATAGGTGCATATTTAGAATGTTTATAATGGTATTTAGGCATGAGAAATGATAATGATTAAAAGTCCATTTCATTTCCATTTTAATGAAAAATCCAATAACTCTCACTTTTTGTGATTCAATCGTGAACTCAAGCGAATCTGTTCGATGATAGATAATCACTATTATTATACATCTAATAGTATACTAATACGTATTAGTAGGTAAGTACTACATACATTTTCCTACTATCAGTATATCCACCAAAATAATCCTGAAATCAACTCCACCCATATTTCTCTATTTTTTGAAAATCCATGGTATGTATGTCTCTACTGATATAAACATCAGATTTATTCAATCAATCGTGCTGCGTATGCTAAAGTTAATTTCCGTGGATGTATTTATTAAACAAATACAAAATCATTCGAAAATCCGCCAATGTTTTGCATTTTATATTATGTACAGACATACTACTACTACTACCATGTATTACGAATATAGATATCTATATGTTTTGTTTAAAAAACATTCCCGATGATTTGATAATGGATTCCTGACTTTAATTTAATGATGGTTTTTCAAGACTTTTGGAGTGTTTGTTATTATACCCTTGTTACTATACTATAAGTATGTACACAAGTATTATTATGTGTATTTTGTGCGTTCTATGTGTACATTGTAAATTGTAGGTTTATCGAAAATCGTGAAACAATTTCTTGAAAGCAAAATGCCAATTGACTTTGCCTCTGCCAGCTCTTCCTTATTTTCTTCATTTAAAATTCATACTTCAAATTAAATCATAAACTACCTACCTACATACCATAACACACATTCATACTAATGGATATACACTAAACTTAAGATAAAGTAGGTAGTAAAAATAGTAATTTATAATTAATTTATACAAAATTATATGCACGCAATTTTACAAAATTCACGAGAGGAATTGATTGGATTTGTTTATTTCTCATTTCCATCAGCTTCTTTAACTAATCCAAAATTTTATATCCTGTCTACCTACTACCTACAATTATATAGGTAGAGGTATTCGCAACTAAGGTATAAATCGGCAATTTTGACTGAACGGCTGAAAATTTTTGAGTTTCAAGAAAAAGTTCAAAAAGCCAAAATTTTGACTTATTATTACTGTATACTGTATAATGTATATTACTGTACTGTATATGACTAGAGCCATAAAAAATTGGAATCTTTTTGAATGCCAAATTTTAAAAGTAAAAGACAGTACCCTACCTATTAAAAAGTAGGATAATAAAAGCTTGACTGTCGGCAATATACATTAAAATCATCCATCAAAATTATTTTGTCCCGCATTATACCAAGTCAAGGCCAAAGGGAAATCATTTGAAAAAAACAGATTAACATTTAACAGTACAGAATGCTCGAACATAGATATAACCTTTATAATTTACAATAATAAATGAATATAATAAAACGATGACATTTTATTTTTGTCAGAGTAGCTACCTATTAAATGAGTCCCCAGGTTATGAAGTTACCTTGTAGTAGTGACTATATACGGTTTCAAGTACCCTACTTGCGAATATAATACTTTTGTAAGGTATTTTGTATACTTTTTATGAGCTCAATTAAAATTAAAAAAAGCTTTTGAAATCTAAAAAACACTTTCACTCTTTTACCGACTAATAAAAAGCATAAAATAAAATGTTGAGTACAATTGTACCTAATAAATACTATTAGGAATAGGTATGTATTTGTATATCTAAAATACTTTGTGTAAATGTAGGTACCTATATACGAGTTTAGGCCATTAATAAATAAATTATATTAATAAAAAATTGGCCATTAATTTACCTTTCCCTAATTACTTGAGCTAGTATTTAACATTTTATTGATCCGCTTGAGCTCAAACTAATTTTTAATCTCCTTAAAATGCCTATATGTCTGTAGTACCTATGTATCTGTAGGAATGGATACTACCTATATACCTAAATGAAAAGATTTTTTATCGAGATATCCTTAGCTTACTCATTGAGTGAATCAATTTTCTCACTTGCCCTATGTAAATATTGTAAAATTCTGTTTATAAACTTACATTTAATAAGGATTCTTTGTTTTTTAGGCAAAAAATTTAGAAAAAATGTGGCCTTTCTCTTCTGCACAAGTATTTTATAAAGTGTGTGTATGTACATGTAAAATAAAAATTCATAAGGATGATACGAGTATGATATGGGCTTAATTTAATTCGAGATTCAAGTTAACCTACTAAACCAATTGTGTGCAGATTGAACTTTTTTTGGGGATTATTTCAATCATATCAAGTAGTTGTAAGTATAAAAAGTATGTCCAAGTCCACTGAATCGACTGTAATTTAGTATTTAGTGTAGTAGATACTTATAGGTAGCTTATGAGAAAAAATTAACTTTCGATCCCATTAAAATTTACATTTACATTTCTGTTTCTCAAAGTCATCCAAGCTCATAATGGTCCATCCAAGTAGATATATACAGTATAGTACTTACCATACACAAAAAGATATTCTTCTTTTTTAAATTAAAATTCTTCGAATAAAAATACGAGCATCGAAAAAGCAGTTTTTGAAAGTATTAGAATCAGTCATATAATTTTAAATTTGGTGTACCTACATGATACCTACTCGTATATGCAAAATTTCGAAAAATATCATTAGCAAGTAAGTAGGGTATTTTAAATTCTTAAAAAAGCAAAAAAGAGCTAATTATACACTTTATGTCTGCCTACTGCCTAATGGCTTTTTTAAGTAAAAAGTTATTAGAAAATGATCAAATTTTTAGTACCTAAATGTGTGTTTAAGTAAACTAGTATAATTAATGAGCAATTCTCACTTTTACTCAAAAAGGAAGCTTTTTTAAGGTAGGATCATACGAATATGTTCATGACTTTGAATTTTACTTTCATTTATTATTCTACTCATATGTACATTAGCTTTGAATCTGTAGATGTATATGATTATCTTAATTAGGAGAATCTTGTCATATTTGAAATTTTGACATCTCTACCATAAGTAGGTACAGTCAGTAATAGTAGTGTTCTGTTCTGTTGTACAATTGAATAAAGTCCATCTTTTTTAGAATTTGTGAGAAAGTTTTAACTTTTTTTATTTCCTGTATTTTAAGTAGGTATTATATTCTTTAAGCTTTAGATGATGACAATTAAAACCAAGAAAGCGTCCAATACTTGAACATTTGAAATGATATCTAGGTAAATAAAAGATCCTCTAGTCTCAAGTGGTACTTACCTATCTACTTGATTGCAAACATAATTAAGATGTAACTTGATGAGCAATTAAAAAGAGAGATAATTAACAACCATAAGTATACCAAGTACTGGTATAATAAGTGGTAGCAAAAAAACACAATTAAATCTCAAGTTGAATATTTGATAGCGTATGAATATACAGATAGGAATCTACTACGGATTGTTATTTTTAAGATCTTAAGAGATTTTTTGATGACTCAAGTATGATAGAGTGTCCTCATTTTTTTTCATTGCCTTATTTTATTCATTTTATTTTAGCCGAAAAATAATTTCTATCTAACTTGTAATTGTACTGACCAAAGATGCTAAAAAGTGCGATACAATTGTTCGGCAGGAATTAAGATCAGTCGTTTACTTTTGATTTATTGGCCATTCTTGTCAAACAAAAGTCTTTTTGACTTTTTTAATTGAAGATATACTTTCTACTAGATCTCAACTTTTTTTTTGTTTATTTCACCCTTAGGGATCACAAATAAAATACAAATGAAGTCGATACCTATCTACTCGTATCTACTAGAATAACATTCGTATTCGTGATGAAAATATCTACAAATCTTTTTTAAACTCTGTCTTATTATTATAGTTATGATCTTAAAAAATATAAAAACATCAATAACTACCTAATAAAGTAGGACTGTCATGAAAGCTCAAAATCATTAAAAATTAAACCAACTGCTGATACTGTACATTATAAGCTACTTTCGCGTAATAGCAAAGACCTAAAGATTTCAAAAAATATTAAAATCGTCAAAAGTTTGATATAACAGAAAACTAGTATAGATAGAAATCTTTCGAATATTTTGAAAAATTTACTTATTAAGCATGGATCAATAAGTCCTTGCAGAATCAGGATCAGAAAAGTACTGATCCTGGGGAAACACAGACAAAATCTAATGACTTTGTCGCTCTTTTTTCTCAAAATTTCTTAAATTTTGGGCTAAAATAGATAAGCTATATTTTTAAACATAAGTCTAACTGGGTATATATATAAGTCGTCTTAGGTGGGTGTACTTGTACTTTGAAATGATTAAACGAACTTTGTCTTAACTTGAATAAGATTGAATGAACTAAAAAAGATTTTTCTCCTCATGTTTTTGTCATTAAGACTAGTTAATACATAGGGTACTTACTACATGGTTGGTACTAATACTGCTGATCTCTAATATTTAAAACCATTTCTAACGAAATGGTATACAATTGAAAAACACATGGTCCTACTCCTAATTTCTAATGACAATTGCACGAAACCTTCTTCTTATAGTAAAATGAATCAACCTTATTTTTCATTATCAGATTCAAGTTCAGTTATTCTTTGAAATCCTAAATCTAAATTTTAAATGAGCATGAATGGGGAAATCTTTGAAAAAATCAAATTCATTGTTATCCAAATATACTTTAATTTAATTTAATTTAATTTGATAAGGAGAATTTAAACTTTAAAAATTTAAATGAATTATCTAAGCTACATTATTTATAGCATAAGATAAATCAAATCTGGTAAAATGCCCATCTACTTCTATAATGAAAAAAATATGCAAATGTGAAAAATTCTTTTTCCTCACCTTTCTCTTACTTGCAAAATGCTTTTAAATGGAATTTTAATTTTAAAATCTCTCGAGATTTTTGATCTCGACTCATCATTACTTACTATCATCTATTATACTGTAAGTATTATCTGTAAATATTTTGAAAAGTGTAATCTGTCACAAAAATCGCATACCTTGACTATTTTTTTTAGATTCTATCTACGAATATTTTTATGTAGCTGTAGGTATATGAAAAATAAATAACAGAATCTCAACAACTAATCTTTTTTGGGCATCTTAAAATCTTAACAGTTAATTTAAATTCCTTTTAATAATTCCTAAAATCATTGTATAAGTATACAATTCATACTGCTTCATAAAGTCTCGTACAATCTAGCAGTTATTCAAAATGGACAATTTTTTACAAAAGCTATTACAGTAATGCAGAACTTGACATAAGAAATTAGTTCAAGTTTTAAAGGTATTAGTATCTGTAAAATGATATATGTACCTAACTTAAATTATGAGAAATTTTAATAATCGAACAAGGTTTTTTCCTTTATTAAAAAAGACTTTCCTTAATGGTTTAATTACTTATATGTAACTAATCTTAAATGGCAATTAAGTTAGAGTTGGTGTTAAAAACCAAACAAGGTCGTAAAGTGTGGAGTTCTAGATACTCAGTACTATTATTGTCCTTGTCAATTTAATTACAATTATAATTCAAACGGTAGCCTCATTTATAAATCTACCTTATATGTATAGTGGTTTAAATAATCAATCCCTTAAAATTCAACTTAAATTTAAATGAAGATCTCGTCAATTTTCGAGTCATATGGCAGAAAACTGGCTCAGAATCAGTTTAATGAAATAATTAAAGGTAAGGAAATACAAATAAACCGTAAATGCCGTTTTTTCTCTCATTTAGAATCGCATCTGAAATCTCAAGTCAGGATTTTGTCTAAATTTTTAAAGTTTTAAAATGTGCTTTCTGCATGAGCAAATTTGGCTTGAGGCCTAAAAGTTCCCCTAGACTTTTAGCATTTCAAATTTCAAAAGGTATTTTGCCATTCTATACTATACTAACCATTACCATGGTATGGTTCTACAGGTATTGAGTTACCTGTACTCTGGTTAGTACCTTTAAATTACTATCACTAAAGTTAACTACAGCTGGGAGCTGTAAAATGGCAAATCTATAGGCATTTTACACTCATTCCACAAGTTTCACTTGAACGGTGTACTTCTACTACTTGTAATTCTGCAAAAAAAAAGTTTTGTCATTTATTTACATTTAAATACCTACACTTTAAATGGATTAAAATCCCTCTCAAGTTCTTGGATCACTTTATAAGGTAAGATACTTTAGAATCCTTAAAACATTTTGAGAATTTTGAGTCTGGCATTCCTCTTAAGCTATGTACCTACTACTCGTATGTAGTAATTTGAATCAAATGTAGATACTAGCAGTTTATATTAAGTTCCGAGTGTTTATAGAGATTTAGTGAGGGTTAATCCATGAGTAAGAGTCTTTAACTTATTGTCACTTATGTTCCCTAATGCATATTGACATTGACAGTGGAATAAATCTCGGTTTTTTCCATCTTAAATAAATACAGTACCTATAGCTAGATATCTATTTACAGTCCCCGAAAAGTGATTTGAGAAATCCGTAGATCGATTTCAGAACCTTGTACCACTTACTATAATACTAGTAGATAAATGTATGGTAAATATTTTTGAAAAAAATCTTCAAAATAGTGAGTATTAAGTATGTACTGTAGTAGATAAAAGTACTAGTAGATCTGCTCTATCATTAATGAAGATTTGGATCTGAAAAGTAATCTTTGAGAGAAGCATGTTCGTGTATTTTTCATCCATAAACTTCCGTGTTATCCATCTTTCCTCAGATGCAAATTCGAGATTATATAATTAGCCAGGATAGATCCTAGTGTACTTATACATGGAGTACTAGCTCTAATACTTACATAGTATAGTAGCATAAAATAAGTCAAAGTGTCTGTAAAACATACAGTTATCAATAGCAGTTTATTTTAAGATTTAAGACTTCCAACCAACATTTGCACATTTTATTATTTATTTCCTTTATAAAGCCTACACACGCCGTTTGATTGTCTTTAAATCCCCAATGAGATTTGATACTCAATTCACAATTGTTCATATATAATCATAATCATGTACTGATAATACCTCACTATACTATACAAGTACAGTAGAACACGTTATTTCCATATCAAATGCAAAAAAACCACTGATTCTATGGGTAAATAGGCTTTTACTGATATTATGTATTCAAAGTTTGTAAAGCTAGAGATTGTAATTGTTGTTTTTTTTTTACTTATTGTTCATAAAGTATTATTTATTATTCTACAGACGAGAGTCTTCCATTGTAGAACAAACTACTCATTGTAGAAAATAATTTAATCTCCATTATTAGAAAGATTACAACAAGAAGATTTAAATCTTAAGTCAGCATCAGGATTCAGGATCAGCAGCAGAAGAGAATAGAAATGTTTAAAATCTTAATAAGCATTTTTGCAACTTGTCTGAATTTTAAGTTGGCTCTCAACCCTCCCTTAATAACCTGTTGCACACCTCCATATATTCTAAATAAAAGTCTAAATTGTACATTAGAGGATTTTTTGGATATGACCATAAAGATGTAAAATTTTGTAGAAAATAGTGTATTACTCATTTAGGAATTTGTAAAACCTCAATTTGACAGACCCTTAACTCTTAACTCATAATTGGTGCTTCTAAATAGCTACTAAATTTAGTCAATAAAGTCAAAACTGCCAATAAAACGTGTCCTACTTGACTATACTTGTATTGGATAGCTTTTTCCAAAATCTCAAATATATGCAAAAAAAAGGCTCATCCAAATCCAAAGCTGATCTAATCTTGTGATCTGAAGATGAGTTTATGCAAGTAATTGCTTATTTTCTATTTTGTGTTTTACTTGACTTCTTGGAGTTACATTTTGAAAAAGGAGTGTAACTCAACCAAAATAGTTTTTTGAAAAAAAATCCAAGTTAGTACTGAAGCGAGTCGAATTAAATGTTTTTCAACTACAACTAATGGCTAATGTAGGTATAAGCATTACAAGTACATTTGTATTTATGTATAAAGTATCGAATAAATCGACGAGAATGGCAAAATGCACCCTTCAGAGAACTTTTATTTTATTTTGTAAAAAAAAATTTCTCTCTTTTTTATACTCTAGCTAGAGTACTAAAAAATAATGTTCTACCTTTTTGGTACTCGTACTACATAGGTACTACTGCATCAGTATATTAAGTAGGTATGAAATTTTGTATACCTGAGTTTCAGTTTAAAATCCTTAAAACCAAGTTGTTAAATGAAATTGTTATGTTCTTATGTCATGTTCTTTGCTAGTAGTACTACTTGGAGGTACTTAAGTATGATGTGTTTGAGTATTGAGGGTTAAGTATAGGACTTTTACATGTGTAAAATATCATATGTGTCAATTTAAAATGTACTATAGGTAGGTACTCGAATTTGAACAATTTAGTTAAAAACCATTATAATCCGGAAGCAAAATAAGAAACCGATTTACACATGTACGAGAATAAATTACAAAATATGATTAAAAAATTTAAAAATAATTTTCGATTTTGTACGTTTATTGGCACTAATTGTGAATTTATGTAAGTAGCTGATCTGCTACTTACTATCTATTTTGTAGGTACTCGTATATTCAAACCTATCACCAACTTAAGCTATAAGTTATGATAATTGAGCAAAAAATCGGAAAACTAATAACAAATTCAAATCTATTTTGTGATTGGGCGAGAGAAAAGGGCTACTCTGATATTTGATTCAAGTCTAGTCATTTTTGTAAAATATAGAGATACCACTTGTTTGCAGGCCTTTTCTGTTCTAAATCCCATGTAAAAATTCACAAGATTTCAACCAAAATTCTTTTAAAACTTTTAATAACTTGAGTATTTAAATTTAAGCCAAAATAAGACCTCAAGTTATAACTAGAGATCTCCTATTTGAACTTTAATTTGAAAATAGTATGATGTGTAAATAATTTGATTTAAGTGAGATTCAATCCTCAAGCTTAATTTATTTTTCAAAAGCCTTATACATACGAGTTATATCTGTGCAGTATGTGCACTTTTTCCTATCAATTTAAATGACTCAAGGGTAAAATAACACGAAAATTTAAGCTAGCTATTCATAAAGTGTAAATTGAATGACAGTTTTGGATTCATATTTTAGCTTTTATTCTGCAATACGATAGCTTTACACTTACCTTGACTCAATTACAAAAAGTCCATTTATGTTTATATTTATATTACGGTAGTGCAATATTGGAATTCAATAAAAGGCAAATATCAAATACTTACTATTAGTATTAGCTACAATACAGTATAGGTACGATAAAGCTATAAAATACTCAAACCTTAAAGATCACAAAGATTAGAAGACCAACCTACTGCACTGGTATAAAGGCACCTTGTAAATGCAAATCTTTCGAAATAATTTACTGCCCATACTTAAGTGTTAAGTAATAATCAGGTCTCAAATGAGAAAACAAAAAACCAACTCATTAAAAACACAATAGAATCGAATAAAACTATTCGATTATTATTACAGGGTACAAGTTGGCTGAATTAATATTAGGTTAATGTGTAATTATAATTATAGTACCTAATGCTAATCTGCAAAAATTAAAAATTTTCCCCATCAGTCCATTCACTTTTAAAAGATTATAAATTTATAATTAGATTTGAGAATGCAATACAAGGAAATATTATCCAATCTATTTATCTCTAAACTAATTGGAAAATATTTCACATCGACCTAATCACTTTTTTTAATAAGTTCACATCATTTTTTCCAAGTAAGATGATTAAACATCCATAATTTGTATAGTATTGAATAATATCCTCAGTTTTACACAAAAAATCCATTGTTTTCCACATTTAACCGTGGGAATCTAGTAGGTACTTATCATTAGAATTAGATAATAGATATGACAGGTCAATCGTTCAAAATTAATAATAATAATTTGTATAAACTATAATAATTTACAATTAGGCAAAAATCCGTGCTTTTTTACTTGCATAATATCCTTTCCGGTTACAATTCTCAATTCTCAAGTACTTTTCGGTAAGCTTCATTAGACCTGTTGGCTAATTAAAAATCACGAATTGTATTTTTTTCTACATACCTTTAAGCAAATTGCAGATTTTGATTACTTCAGCTTGTGCTTGTAAAATGTAAAATCATGGTCAAAAAGAATTTTATAAATCTTGATTATGGGACTCTATTCTATTCTACTAGTAGTCTATGTGGACTTTAAAATAAGGTTTATTTTTAATCATAAAAAAAAGAGTTGTTGAGGTGAGGAAAGGAAGTTAAATTTTGAACATGGGCAAGTTTGAGGCAATTCAGAGCAGAATAATAATAAAAAGATTTCAATCTTGAGCTAAGAAACAATGAGGACGAAACTTTTTTTCAAACTTTTACATTACTACTTGTAATACCTAGGTTTGCTACTTATGTATTATGTATGTGTTTATAATTTCAAAATAATAAGAGTTTTTTGCAAGTTTTGTTTTTATCTCGACTTTAGAACTTTAGGTTACACAATTATTCTCCGAATAACCCCTATACAGATAGTACTGTGTATAAGTTCAACTTTAAATCTCATTCTTTTACCCTTATATATAATATTTCAAAATTTTATAAGAAATAGTTACTTTGAAACTTTGATGCCTTTTGGTTGAGGAATCACGGTTGGTTACCCATTCGGTCGTTGACTATACTATACCATACAACAATTTTAAACAATTTTAACCAAGTGCTATGTAATAAGAAGTAATAATAAGAAAATAGTTGCATTTAAAACCTTAAATGAATCTAATCGTATAAGAATTAGTTGTATAAGGATATGTATAGGTACCTACTGATATGTACTGCCATATCAGTATCAGTAGTAATAAGTGCATTTAAAAAGATGGAAATAGATTTTAATGGTTTTTCATTTCAAATTTGGGAAAAGGAAATAAAATCGTGGACCACCACCACCAAAAATATTTAAATTCCGGTTCTTTTAGAACTTCAGACTGTAGGTATCTAATGGTATCTAATGGTAAATAGATAATATTAGCTAATGGACTACTGACTGGCTGCCGTTGGATAATAAATGATCATTATTTGAATTTCAAATTACCAAATACCAAATTCAATTGAACAAAACTGTCAAGTCCGGATCCCCTACAGATTTGAAGCTTTGTGTCATGTTGATTTTTTCCCTACTGTCCATCATCATAATAATCATTTGAGGCAATAGCCTGAACAAAACTTCGACTTACTGTATAATATATTAATACATAGTAAGTATTAGGCTTAGGGAACTGTAAGTAAGTAGCAGAATTAAACTATTAAGTCAAGAAATAACAGAGTTTCTCAGATTTGAGATTTGAAATAGGAACGTGACAGGTGTAGAACCCTGAATACACGATTCTAAACTTTAGGATATAAATAAATACAAAAAAAGAATCTTTCAATCTGACAAAACAGAAATCCATTCTCTAAAAATCTATTTATACCTACATACTGACTACTGATATCTTATTAGATTCAGTTTATAATCAAAAAAACCTTCAGTATGGCATAGGTATAAAAGCCTATGCTTTCATTTGATGCCTAAATTGTTCAATCTCATTTTAATAAACCACATTTAGAATTGAATTCAATTAATTTCAGCCAAAATAGTACATTTAGCACACGACTCTTGAGTCCTGAGTTGATGAAAAGTTTCTTAAATCTATCTAGAGATATCTTTAGATCATTATCTTGAGCAAAAAATCAAAAAGTCCAAAATACTTTGGTACTTATATATATATATATAAGTAATTTTGATCTACTTTTCACCCTGAAAAATATAACTTAAATTTTAAAGTACCTAAACTATAATAGCCATCTCAAAAGTCAAATTTTTTGAATCCAAGAAAGAGAAATTTTGTTAACAATCTTTAAATTTGGTGTTATCAGTATCTATATTGAGAGAAAATTCCTTTTTTGGCTAATTTGTGATTATAATTTGCTTCATTTACATTTTACTACAAGGTAGTTCAAAAATAGATTCAAGTCTGACATTTAAGTGCAAATTAAAATTAATAGAAATCATGCAGTAATAGTTATAAAGGAAAAGTTTTTTGAATTTGAATTTGAGTAAAAATTCTTGTACTTTCTGAACTTGCAAGATAATATCAATTAAGCAATTTATATCCTGTGTATTTGAGACATATTAGAACACGCAATTATTTAGAGTTCACGTTCATGTGGGATTTCACAAAAAAAAATTATCAGATTTTTGAGAAAAAAATCCATTTAAGTTTTAAGTATTCGAGGCTTGGCTGTAGATTAGAAATAAATTTGGTTGTAGATAAAATTTGAAATATGCAAAAAGAAAGATTTAAAGCAGCAGGAGTCATTTAACTTATCGTTTGGTACATACTTGGGTATTTTGAAAAACACTCGATTTAAATATAAAGTAGTACCTAGGTACTTGTACACTACTAGTACTATAGGATATGTACAGGTGAATGAATGAGTTATTTTTCAAAAAGGTGATCACATCTTCAAATGAGGTATCAGGGCTGGCAATCTCCTATCTCATTTCCATGATAATGCAAAATATGATTTATTATTTCTACCTCTGGTAGTCTTAAGTTTTAATGTAGTCGAGTGTCTTTCACTGCCCTATAACTACCATACATGAGGTATCATATCTCAAAATTTTTAGCCCGCATTATTGAAAATAGACATTTTTCGAATTATCAGAAAATACCCGAAAACCGACCGAGGTTTTTTGAGAAACCCTAAAAAATCTAAAATCTTTTAAAAATTTATGAATCAAGTTATCTAGGCATAGGTATATACTTGAATTTTGATTGAAAAGTTACATATGATAATTTTCTAAAATTGTCTATTTACTTCAATTTGGACTTTTTAAAAAATAAGACAAAAAAGATCTTGTGGAATTTTTGGTAACTTTTTACCCTGACATTTTGGATTTTGAACTATTTTTCAAAATTTGAAACTGTCAAAAGAAATTTATAAATAGAAAATGATAATTTTTACATATAGAACGAGAATCTGGAAATAATGAGTTTGTTCAAATTGTCAAATAATTGACTTTTTTTAGAAAATTTTGATAACTTTTTTTGAGCTTTTTGTGAATGCAGATTGTGATTCAATTTGATTATCTTTATCTGTCCATCGAGTTGATTCTCACGTTCACATTCGCCCTGGTCAAAGCTACCTTTGAATGAATCAAATTTTTTTTCCTCATATCATTTTATTATCATTCATCATATCACCTCGTATATTTTTGTGTCCTAATGGGTTTCTAATCCACTCACTGTTCTTATGCACACGCAATTCTTGAATTACAATTTGCACAAATACCTACTTAATAGTACCTACATACCTATCTAATAAAGTTAGTTCTAGTCTCTTGATTTCGATTAGTAGGGTAAGGACAACGCATATTCAAGCTTTTAATCACCAAATAAATGCAAAACTAAAGGGTTGAAGGATTTTTGAATTCAAACATTACAATTAGGAATTGTAGTAAATACAGATATTATGATCTAGGTAGAGATTAGCCTTTTTTTCCAAACTGTTTTGTATTCAAAATTCAGATTTTTCAACATGTACCAACTAGTAAACCTCACATCGAGTTTTGTTCTTAAACTGGTCAAGACTATAGTCACAATCTATAGTCTTGAGATTTTGCAATTAATCTTTGAAAATCCCACTTGGTTTCTCAAATCTTAATGGGATTATCAATTAAAAGAGAATCCGTTATGGAAATTAATAAATTTTTTGGGTGTCTGTACATACTACATACTACTCATAGATATAAAGGGTACCTACTAGTATAGTACTAGACTGGATTGTATTGAGTTTAAACTTGAAATTATTGTCAGTGTTAGAAATGGACTCAATTTTTTACACAGACAGAGAGAAAGAACTCGAGCTCAATTATTAAATTGAGTTTTACTTCTATTCTATACATCATCATAAAACTGAGTTTTGAAGAATATTGATGGTCGTAAAAAAAACTCTACAAATTGTACTGTTCATTTTTATTTTGTCACTATATACTTCTAGACTCTAGATACTATATAGGTAGGGTACTATACAAATGATGCTCTTATTCTACTCAATTTCCTCAAAAAAATGGCCAATCTTCACATCTCATAAAGAATCTTAACAAGTATTTTGTATTTGCATATTCATCAATGCCAAAATTAAGTTTTGTTGAATAATTGTTTTTCTTTTTTCTTTCCTTTTAAATTATCCTGAAAGGGTATAAAAGTGCCGTAAAGTAAATCCTTTTAAAAGCTTATAAACTAGATACTTACTAGACATTCTGTAGATACTTTAGATGTAGTGTACTTTTGTAGGTATTTTATGATGTTGGATTTTTGCTACATTTAATCTGCCTTTTCTTTGTTCACCATGCATTGTTTCTTGGAAATATTATTTATCAGTTTAATTATTACTACTACCTAATACAAAAAAAAACGTCTTGTACCATTGTACTAAACAAAAGACTACTTTGTACTACTATACTTGTAGTACTTCGTAGTAAAAACTTATTGATGATTTGGCGAAATTCGTTAATTGTTGGATACGCATTCTTCTCCAATTACTAAACCAGATTTATTTTTTCTAAACAAAAAAAAACAAAAATTCCACTGTTCTAGGTTAAACCATTACAAGCTACAAACCCGTACTTGCTAATTAATCGTTAAAAGAGCTATTGTGCTTATGAAATCGTCTGTGTTTCCATTTTCAGCAACTAATTTGTAAGAAATTTTGAACTAAAAGTTCCAAAATTTCTAAAAATTTCAATTTCTGATCAAAAACTTGTATTTTTGATTAGCAGAAAGGATTCTATTTGCTCATTTTTGGAGCTTTTGACTTTTGGGGTCTTTCTAAATCTAATTTAAAATGTTTTTTCAATCTAATTTTGATGTGTTTAAATATGGACTAGAAATCTTTACTTATGATTATGATTTAAAATTAGAGCTTTCATGATGATCAAAATTTGCTATAAAACACAAAAATATGGAAAAAATGAGAAAATTTTACAGATTTTAATTGCTTGTTCATAATTTGAAACATTTATTACGCCTAACTGTTCACATAAAAGATAACCTTTGAACTTTGCACTAGTGGAAGATTTTTAAAAATATTTTTTTTTTGTTTTTGTAAAATATCTTTATTAAACCATTACATGGATAATAAAGATTAAGATAAGTATCAGTATCAACTGACTTAAAGTATACTGATATACAAGGATTCTAAAGAAAGTTGATAGGATTCATTTGTCAGTCAACAACGAGTTGGCAATTATAAAAAAAAGTTGTAGAAGAATTTCAAATGCTCTCTAATTAAATCTCAAGATACTTAAATATCATCGGTATTCCTCGGTTGGAAAGTTGAAAATTAAACTAAAATAAAGTGACTTTGAATAATCTGACGATACTGTAGTTGCAAAGATATACCTTTTGCCTCAAGATAAATATTTAAACTTGGATTTATACTCATATTGTATTACACAGATCTATACCATAAGTATAAGTAAGTGTTGGAGCAAAAACATTTTTATTTCTTGGCTCTATGTTTGAGATCATATGCGAATTTTTATGGGCGACAGATCGTTAAGAGAAATGCCTTTTGCCAAAATTTATCTCTTTTTTCTAGGTATATAGATATCTATGAATAATTATATTTTAGACTTGAAACTGCTAGTAATATATACAAAATTTGCCATTTGACCTTAATCTACAGTTTACAAATTATTTGTATTTTATGAAATAATGGTCAGGTCACACATAAGTTAAACAATAGGTCAAATGGTCGACGAAATTTAAGAAATATACCTGCCTTCAGAGCCCAAATAAATTTGCTAGGAACATATAGGTACTAAACTAAAGTTTACAAACTTTATGGGTTTGACTTATGGGGAAACAAGCATTTAATTTTTATTTCTCTCCATTGTTTTGACATTAGAAGAGAACTAAAAGGGCATAATTTACAATTAAGTTTAACTTTTAAGAAAGTATTTAGTATTTAGAGTTAAAAAAGTACATTTTCAAAACCGGATTTATAAATTTTTTCAAACTTTTTTATGCAAAAATCGATGTAACTCTCAAATTGAGTTTTGACTTTTTTATACAAAATATCAAGATTTGTGTAATTCATGTAATTTGTACATTTGTTAGAATTCTTTGTGTATAAAGTAATTACATTTTGGCATGAATTCCTCGTACTTGTAATTACCTACGTATATGTACAACATATATAATCATTTGAATAAGAGCCTATCCCTTTAATACCTAATCAAAGTTTAAGCTTTAATTTTTAAACTGTAGATTACCATTTACATCAAATAGAGATTATCTTTAGATTACTGCACCTATGATAAAATTACTAGTAATAAGTAATAAGACTGTTATATCAAATTCATTAGAAATTACCTATGTGTAAGTATACGTAGATTCGGTCTGATTTCAAAGCTTTTTTACACCCCTTAGGTCATACAAGTCCTTAAATATAGTATTAGATGATCTTCTCAGAGTCAGTACTTAAAATTATAAGTTTTTGATCAAAAACGAGCAATTAAGCCCAACCTTATTGTAATATCTTGTGCTCTATTGTCCTAAGCTTATAGTAAAATTACTTGCCTAACTTTTAGTCTTGGTTTTTTTATGTAAATGTAGACCAAAAATTGTCTAAAATTTTCGTATACGAATACTATGCTATATGTAAGAGTAAAAAATGCAATTTAATGCCACACCAGAAACGAGTAATTATGTTCAATGAAGCTGAAAAAGCCAAGTTCAATCTCCGCCCTGGCCCTATCATAATAAACTCAGGATATGAGTAAAATGTAAAATGTAAAAATAAAAATAATATCCTATTTGAGTAATTATATTCTCCTAATCCGGGTTACTGAAAGCTCAGGCCATATTTGGATTTCGAATATGGGTTTAGGTTTCAGCAAAATTAAATTTTGACTTTGTAATTACAAAGCTTATCTCCTCAGGGAAATGATTTGAGTTTGAATTTGAAATTTCATTTCTATTCATCCAACCTTTAGATCTTTTTTTAGATTCGGAATTATAATACTTTTTAGTGTATGAATAGAAAATAAATAATCTTCACCGCATTTGATGACTTTGAATCATTATACCAAGTGTATTATATATAATACATAGTAGTATATAGTATAGTACCTACCTATCAATATATCTGTATATAGGTACTGATATTATAAGGCCTAGTAAACCAAATCCAAATTTGTCTTTTGTATACGCGCGTGTTGGACCTATTTTCTATTTTGCATATTTGGTCTATTGTAATGCTTTATAATCTGTACAATTTTGGATAGAGTAATTTTTGGATCGAGATTCGAACCAATCTGACTATCATAATCATGGTATGTATAGGTATTCATATGTACTAGTACCAACCAACATTGTTTAGCTTGAGATTAGGATAATAAATACAATTAGATGAGATTTTCTTTACATGCTGTCGGTCATAAATATGTAAAGGATTCATATGCTCGTACTAAATCTTATAATTTTACAATTTGTCCTACATTTCTGATTCTCCGTAGAGTAAATAATCAAATAATCCTAACCTAACACCCACTACTTTAACATGTACGCTGCACTGTGCTGATATAGGTAGTGTCTTGAAGGCAAAAATGAATAGGTAGATTATATAGTGAAGGTATTGGATTTTGATTTTAAGATGAAATATGAAACACAAGGTCTAAAAAATTGTATCAAGCATCTCAAAAATCTGAAAAGAATGCTTTTATAGATTCGATTAGTCGATAAGAATCTATGCAAAATAATTCGAATTTATAAATTCTTGAAAAATTCGCAAAATTTTTCAAAAATTCCGTTGAATTTTGAAAAAAATTCTTAGCACAAAAATCAACACATAAAATCTTAAAATACGGATATAATATTCTGAAATTTTTTCCAAAAAACTATTGCTTCTGTATTAGCCACAAAGCAAAATTTGTAAAACAAAATCTACAAAATTTTTAGAAATTCATTATACAGATACCTACTATTTCAAAATTGAAGGGTGGCTTTAGGAAAATTTTGAAAAAGTTAAAGAAATACAGACACATTTGGATGGCAGTACAGCTCTTTATAAATTCATTATCGATAATTGTGGTCTTAAAACGTAGTCAGTAAATCACCAAAAGATAAACTCAAGATCAGTCTAATCAATTATGTACTGATATACTGTATAAGTAGAAAGAGAAAACCCACATGGCCCAATGTTGACCAAGTAAGGTCGACTCAATTGGCTTCGACCTTTGCTCCTTTCAAACTGCCTTTGGTTTCAATCAAAAATCAAAACTGACTCGATCCCTGCAGTTAAGAGCTCAAAAAATCAGTCAAAGTTAATAATGCAAATTATTCGCAATTTTTCTCCATCTCATTTAATACATTGTTTTCTGAGTTGTCTGTGTCACACAGCCCTTATAAGAGAAACCCCCAAAAGGCTTTAAAATTCTTACTACCTATATGTACGAGTAGGTACATACTCACAGTGTCAACAAATGATTTATTAATAGACATTAACACAGTTACTGTACTGCTGGATTTCTATTTTCTGTACAATGACATGTACAGAATTTTTTTTTAATAAACTATACCCTACTACAAAATACAAATTACTACTATACAGTACAATGTTAAAATAGGAGACAAAAGAAGTGAAAGAAAGATTTATGATATTCAAATTACCCTAATGAAAATTTTGATGATCAGTCCCGGTATATGTAGTATAAATAGCACATACGAGTAACATAACGGGATTAAAAGAATTAATTTCAATTTTCTAAAATAAGCACTTACTACTTACTAATGCTAACTATACGATTATACCTACATAAATGTATGCAATTTGCAATTTGCAAAGTTTTTCAATTTTTCGTGAAAGTCTTGATGATCCAAGCCCAAGCATATTGTAATTGTAAGCATTCAGTAAGTAAATATTTGAGGAAACAAACAAACCCTAATAAGCTCAAATCAAAGAGAAACCGAACTTTAAAACTTAAAAAGAAAATAAATAGAAAAAAAGTAAAACAATAATGATCATAATGATCCGTATCTTGATGCATTAGGAATGGGCATAAAAAAATGAACAATGCAAATAACCATACACTATAATGTACTTGTATAATATGCAAATTCAAATAAAAAAGTCAAAAGTAGTTAATGTACAAAATGGGAGTATACATTCAAGAACAGAAATCATTAGTCTATACAGGCCTAATGGAAAGATGAAAGAGATGCAAATATTTTAATTTTGGATAAAAGTTTAAAGAGATTTGAGGATTCTACAAAATGTACAATCAATTGTCAGGTTCCTACCCTAGAGTAGGTAGGTACTGCCAAAATAAAGCCATCTGGCACAGTCATTTACATTTCGAAGAAAAAGTTTGAACTTTAACTGTTTTTACCACGAATGGTTTTTTACATTTAGGTATTATGTAGGGGTTCTATTTTGTTAGCATAAACTGTTCATTTGTAAGTCTCAAATCTCAAGTTCACAAAATGTCTAGTAAAAATATTTCATTAGCGAAAATTACATACTGGCACTCTGTATTGACTAATTTAGCTACACGTGCAGAGTTTATTTGTTTCAAAGTCTTATCTTTGACTTTGATTTTAGACTTGAGAATCATTAGATGATGTCTAGCTTAGTGTATACCTAGTCTAAAAAGTACTGCCATAGTAGGTGGATCCTATTAATATCCTGGTGCTAATTGAAAAATACAGGAAATGCATTTTATTTTAAAGAGAAATGTCTCAAAATATGACTTGAAATTTTAAAAATTATACACAAAAGTACGAGTAGTGATTTACAATATTTCACACTTGAAGATAAATTCTGGATATAGTGTAGTTAGTATTACCCCTTACTATTGTACTGACTACTATTTTAATATAGAGTTATAGATAAGTATAAGAAATTGCAATAATTTTGAAAATATTGATACTTTTAAAACTTTAAAGTTCTTGGTTCGAAGATTCCTTTTGGTTTGTAACAACATGCTCTTCAAGTCATTTTGAGAATTGAATGCAAGAATAGAATCGATTGATTGAATTGAATTACCACATTTTTATTTTGAACTGAACACATCAATTTGAGTCTTGAATATGGAATTTGTATTTGATTTTTGAAGCATGAAAACCACATACCGAGTTATTATCCTTTTATATTTATTCCAATAGTAACACTACTAACATTATATAGGGTGCAAAAAAAATGCAAATAGCAAGTTCAATGCTTCTTCACTAAAAAAATAGATCAATAAAAAGACTTCAATTTCTTTCTGTTCTTTTACTTTACTTTTAGAATTAGAAGAATAAGAAATGTTTCATAAATTAAAATCAATGTAATTTTATTTTATTTTATTTCTTTTCATTTCATGGAAATTCAAGTTTAAAATACAAACTTCCTGCTCTATCCATTAAGTTAAGAATTCAACTTTTGTGCCTCATTGCAATCGCATGCTGATTTATAATCGTAATTTTCTTAGCATAAGAGGATACAATTAATTTAAACAAGTACAAGAACAGACTCTGTATTCTGTACTGATAGTAAAATATTTCTTAAAAATTGAAAAATTTCAGACTTAAATTGCGTGTAGGACATTCACTTTCTTGGATTTAGAATCAAAACTATGTAATATTAATGAAATAAATATGTAATAGAACTAGTATGTAGTATTATTGCAGGATGTTATAGATAAATATTTCCTTTCCTGCAACATATCCTTTTAATTCCCTCAACTAACTTGTCTTTATCTTTATTTTATTAATCAGATTCTGTTCATAATTCATATTTAAGCTCAGGTAAATGTAGATTTACTCAAAAGATATCCTTTTATTTACATATAAAAGGCATTTTACCATAAAGTTTCGGTATTTTTACATGTCGTCACTTTGAGTTTTAAGTTTCAAATTCTACTCAATCTCAAACAAAAAATTATAAAAAAAATTTGGTGTATAGTGTTAGCGGTTTATTTTATAAGGTTATTCAAAACGGTCCATTACCAAAAAGCCAAAAAATGTGAAAGAGTTGGCTTTAAATGTTGTTCCGAGCTTAAAAAACTTGTTCAATTAGGCTCATAATAAAGTTAATACTTTTGTAAAACTACTACTTAAATTGCTACTGCTTATTTTTTCAATATTACTTTACACATACTTGTAAGATTCAATAGAAAAGAAAATATTTCCGAATTATTTCAGCTTATAATTTATAACTAACTACGATACAATGTATATGCTATGTCGACTATTAGTATTAGTATAGGCTTAATAAACAGGAAGAACTCTTTTGATCGAAAAGATTACAAAGTCTCAGCTGAAGTTGTATCTTGTACTATGAGTATACAGAACAGTACTATAACTATATGTATCAGTATAAGTTGAACAAAAAGTATTAGATAGCACAGCATAACTCAACTGGAACATTATCTCCTTACAAAATTGCCAATTGAATAATAGGCTGAAAGCTTGTTTAGAACCTTAGGAATGCCAAACACTACCATGTAAAATAAATCGTCCAGACCATCAAAAAAGCTATCGAAATTCTTTCCATATATATTTATCTAAATTTTGGCCATTAAGAATATTTTTAACATTTTTGCTAGTAACAAAATCTTCCCAAAATATATTTTTTAAGATCAATCTTGAAGTCTTGAGTCTTAAAATCTTGAAATTTTTTTGAGATTTCTTTAAATTTTAGCCAAAGGTTTTCATTTTCGAATCAATTTATGATCAAATTCACTTTTTGAATATTTAGCTGGATCTGTTATCTCAAAATATTCTGAAAAAATATCATTTTTAAAATAGTAAACTCAAAATTTCAATTTTTTTTTTTAACTATTTGACAAAATTTTGTATGGAAAAATATTTGCAAAAATTACTCTAAATAAGGTGTAAATCATCCATGTCTAAGGACAGAAAATGGCGGGCACTATAGCGTGCCCATTAAATAATTCCCTCTGAATGAATGCCAGCTAATCTAATTTTTTGGTACAAAATAAAATATCGTTTTTTTCTCTATCTTTCAGGTATTCCTTTACATCACACCAAGAGCAAGACCATTATCATTTACCACCACCATCATCAACAACATCCCAAGAGATTTAAAAGTCTAACTGGACGTTAGTTATAGTACATATGGATATACTCAAAGTTCTGTTTGTGAGGGTCGACATGAAATAAGTGGACGCCCAACGTAGACCAAGTGGATAAATTGGTTTTTTATTTTATATCCCACTGAAATAACTTATAATACAATAGATACTACAAATGTTGGTGCCAATACCTGTAATAATACTTGTGTAATAGTACAGTAAAAGTGTCTGTCAGATTCTGGTTTGGATTTTTGAAGACCGGATCGGATTCATAGTGTAATGGTAATGGTAGTGAATTAATATTTCTTGAAAAACGAGACCAACCATCATCTGTATATAAGCACTTTATACATATAAATATATGGTAGTAAGTGCAATTACATTTTACATTCAGAAACTCCCGTTCAGTCAAAATCCTTACAAGGATTTTTTTCTCGAATAAAAAATGAGCAGAAATTGAGTTATTTATTGGAAAAGAACAATCGGGAAGAAATTGAAATCCTTTACAATACACCTTCGTATATCTAATTACTTGCCAATCATTTTTTTAAGAGATTGCTTTCACCTTTATTACAGTACCTTATACTCTACTTGAAGATTACATCATAAAGATCAATTGATCCTGAGCAAAAAACCTAATCCAAACCAAAGTGGTGGTTTTAAAAGGTGAAAAAACTTTTAACCCAAAGCTAATCGAATCTTCAAAATCAAAGAACATAAAATGCCACCAGAGTGGGAAGAGGATGATTATAATTCATCAAATTTTGAGGTAATTTTTTAAATAATATTTTGTAAAATTTCTGTATTGAAAAGTCTAAATAGGTAGGGTACCTACTTAAAGAAAAAAGTTACCTCTAAACTCAAATTAAGCACTTTGTGTACAAATAATTTTGGTCAAAATTTTGAATTTTTTCAAGGATATAAGGTTGATTCTAGCCGTCTACTCTACATATATTAGTATGATAAGTAGTCGTAAAAAGTTAAAAGGGATTCTTTTCTATCAGTAACATTTAACTAACTACCTACAATTAAGTATACGAGTAATACTAAAAGTACTCGTAATGAAGGTATTTGTAAAGTTTAAAATAGTAACAAAATAGCAATTGTTTACTTTTCTTTATGAGAAAATTTTATGCCAAAAATTACAGAACTTTATCTCTTTGTCCTACTGTCCTCCCACTTGCTACTTAACCAATTTAAAATCAAATAAATTGCAATTAAGTAAGTGTAGTCTTATATAACCTAACTATATGCCTTATTTTGGCAACCCATATCTTGGCTTGACTTGAGAGTCGTGAAATTCGAAATCTTTGAATGGCATTTCTTCGATTATGGTAACTTGCTCAGATTTCAGATTTCAGATTCAGCTACTGACTGCCTAAGAGAATCAGATGGAACAAAGTCAATTACACAAATGTACAAATCACATTAACTAATTCATTATTCATTGAATTTTTGATAATAATACCCCAAGGCCCTGTCATTTACACATTTATCAGTACCTACTAATATTTGATTTTTACATTATGTTACATTCTTCGTATATAATGTAGGCATTACTATATGTATAAATATAGGTACCTATTGAAACCTTATACAGAGTAGGGTACTTATACAAGTAGTAATAGATTAGCCAATTTGTAAAGATAAGTGTTAATTTATTTATTATAAAATACACTAATTTGCTTTGCAACCTTTGAAATATTTGGTTTTAGGCTAAGTAAATGAAAACAAATTTGTAGAATTAGTAGCTATCTACACCTACTCATAGTACATACTTTTATATCATTTGGATTTGGGTAGGTTACCTACCTATAGATATTAATATTAGTAAGTAGCTTTAAAAATATTTGAACAAGAATTTCACGATTTCTAAAGATTACTTTGCAAAAATGAAAATAATAATACGATTAATTCGAAATAGATAGGTAATAAAGTGGTATAGGCAAAAAGCTCATCATAATCATAATTCGCATGGGTATTCAAGGAAGTTTATGGTCAACATAAGAATTCCAAATCATACGGATTATATTTACTTAAAGACTCAGCTATACTTACTTATACATAATACATAGGTACTTGTAGTAGTTATTATGACCCAATTTCTTTTTTTTCTATATATTTTGCCCCACATTCATCGTCCAAATTAAATATTTAGCAATGTCAGCAGATTTAAAAGCCCCATATTACCCTACCCGTCATCATTGCCAAAAATGAGAAGGAATAAATTATTTATTACTTTAGGTACCCTACCTACTACCGAAATGAACACAGTTAACATTTCAAGTAAAATCTCTTGATAAATCATTTATAACCTAGAATTACTAATTTAATTATATCTCAAAAAATTGTCAAAAATTTAATGTATTAATAGGAAATATCAGTATCTCTTGCCCAAACTTTAAAATATGACTTCTAATTTTGAATGATTACTTTTCTTTTCATTCCATTTTTTCCCAAAAACTATCAATATTTTGTACAATTTCTAAAATTTTTATACTCGTATACTTACTTAGTTAATTACCTACCTTCCTATAAGCAATATTTTAAGAGAGGTAGGTAATTAACAAAATTTTGAAACGCTAAGTTTTTGAGTTTTATACGGTTAGATTTGGCTTTCAGCACTTTATCTTTAGAACTCTAGATATCTTTAGAACTCTAAAAATATATTTTATTTTGAAGTGCAGCACATTTATTCTTTGATACTAGTAACTATGTTTTATGCTGATTCAATTTTTTCCCACTTTTCGGTATATTTAGGTCAAGAATAAGAAGTTGAACGGCAGCAATGGTCAAATTGCCACAAATCGGCCACCCCTGTATAATGCTGAGGATTATACCTGTTCCCTTCGGCAAATGTTTTCCATCACAAATCACATTCTACTGGAGCATCCAATTGGAAAATCCAAGGATCACCACCATGAGCAGCAAGAGATGGGCATGAAGAAATTTCTGAATGGCAGTGAACTTCTTTTCAAGCTGGAAGCTGATCTGAAGACTTCTTATTCCTCTTTTTTACAAGAATTTGTGTCTGGTGGACACTGTGAAGGCGTATGGGCATTACTTGATGGTAATTTTACCATTTTAATGTGATCAATATTTTATTAAAACTATCGTTTATTCTATTTCGTAGCTCTTAAATACATTCAGAGTGCCTTGGACGAATGTTCTGGTTTAAGAGAACAAAGGAAGTTGATTGCAGACGAACAAAAGTGTCTGCATTGCATTAAACTTTGTCTAAGGTTGGTCATAGTCTCAAATATTTTGATACAAGATAAGGAAATTCTAATTATTTATTTTGTGTTTGTTTAAAGGAATATTGAAGCAATTGCAAAATTATCATCGTATTCTGGTGGACTATATCCGATTGCAGCTGCTATGATTAGCACTGTTACATCTACGAGGATTGTATCTTTAGAAGTGAGTACAAAATACAAACATAAACTTTCCCCTAAACTGCATTGAAAAGCCGTAAAAATACCCTCAAACCTTAAGTACACAACTTCCAACCAAATTTTTACAACTTCCTTTTAAGACTTCATTAAAGAGCTATAAAATAACTATTTTAGTAAATTTAAGATCCCACAAGTCATAAAAATCTCAATCGACCCCATATATAATGTATACTACTGAAGGATAATATTCAGCTTCTGATGATAACACAAATTGACTTTATTTTGTAAAAAAAATTGAAATTCTAACATTTTATTTTTTTCTAGATAATGACATGCTTGGCTTCAGAAGGAGGTATGTTGAATATAAATTAAGTTTAATATGTTTCATTTTAAATGCATTTTTCCATCGAATTTCAAGGTGCTGATGGCCATTACAAGGTCACCGAGGCAATAAGTACCCTTAGGTTAAGAATAGGAGAACCCATTAGATGCAAATTATTGGTAGGAGCAATCTGCAGTTCAAGTCCTGGAACCTTTCAGGCTAAGGGTATCAAGTTCTTGACTGCTTGGATTTCATCGGCACCAAGTCCAAAGAATAAAGTTCATATGTATGCCGTAATTAAATAAATTTCTAAAAATCCTAATTTTTTAACTAACCATAAATTAAAAAATTCTAGACAATGTGAACTTGAAGAAGCGGGGTTTAATGCTACAGCACTTCGAAAGGTAGGTATTATTACTTGTGTACCTATATGCTAATAAGTATGAGTATTTTACAAAATTGAGAAAAATACATGTGCTAACAAAAGCTTGTAATTTGAATAATATAACCCGTCAATTAAGAATTAAGCACTTTTAATAATAATAAAGTGTACGAGTATTAAAAGGCAAAAAAATGACAGCAAAGATAAAAAGTAGAAAAAATTCTTGAGATTTTTTGACGAGTTTAAAGACCACACCGAGATTATTTTTTTAACCTGACTAGATTGCCTTTGGCTACTTATTTTTGCTGACATAAAAGGTCATAAAGTCTTTCGAGAAACAATTAACAAGTAAAAGCTCGGAAAATGAGCAATTATAAACAAGTCAAGTCAAAAATATCATTCTGTCTGTCATATTTGACTTTGACATAAAGTACATTACGAACAATTTCTCATTTTTCCAACTTTTTACATTCCATTTGAGGCTTGAATACCTACATCATAAATAAGTAGGTAGTATAAAACTTTAAATTGAGTGCTTATTTTATGCTATAAATGAATTAGGTAGATATCTTAGGTTTGAAATCCCAAAAATATTTAGAATAATCTAATGCCTAATTCTTATATTATATTTTTTATTTGTTAGAATGCTGAGAATGGAGGGGCAAAGGAATCCAGAGAAGTTCAAGCTGAATTAGACGTACGTACACACATAAATTATTCTAAAAAAATTCTGCCATTTCAGCTAAACTTTCTATATTTTTAGGAATGGGATCGAGTAACAATTGATATTGATATCTTACAAAGGTATGATCGAAATCGACCAGAGATTAGAGATTGAAATATTTTCAATAATATAGATAGGCACTGGCCCTTTATTACATAGGTACTTTTTTATTGCAGACAAAACAACCAGCTTCGAAATTCTGTTTCAACACTCCAGCAAGAATTGGCTACTTTAAAAGACAAATTAAGGGTAAATTAAAAATAACTAAGTAGTTAAAAATGTACAAAAGTTCCCTAAAAATTTCCTGATTTTTTTAGAGAATGGATGTTTCTCAAAAACTTGCAGAGGAAAGTAAAGATTGTGTTCGAAAACGAAATAGCAGAAAACAGATTAGAGCTGAGGAGCTGATCACAACACCAGTTGATTCGGAAGAAGAGCAAGAACAGATAGCAGAGTTACTTTTAGGTAGGTAATTTGGGTTTGGAGCGGTTTTGGGTTTAATTTTTAATAAACTATTTTTTGATTTCGTAGATTTAAACAATATTGTAAACTCTCAAATGACCAATGGAGGATTTTATCCAGACCCACAACCCAAGCTCAAAAAAGAGAAAGAAATTGTTCCAGTGCAATTAATGAAATCCCCACCAAAGAAAAATCTCAGCAGTCCAGGTTCTAATGGTGGAATGAATGGTTCAAAATTGATTAGACCATGGCCAGGTTCATCAGCCTCCGATGATGAAGATTCGGACATCCTTATTGACGAGGATAAGTTTGCTAAACCAAATGTGAAAAAAGTTGTTCAACAACTTGAAAATATGGAAAAGGGCCCAAAATTTTTCCCAAAATCCCCACCACCAAGAAATCAAATGGATATACACGAACCAAAACCCGACTACAATCTACCAACGTATAATTTCCACAAACAAAATCATATGTTAAGTAAATTCCAAAATTTTAAAAGCCCAAAACTTTTATACCCATCAAGTTCACCCGAATCATCAAACCGTCAAAGTAATGTATCCTCAGGATATGCTGAGATATTTGAAAAATCATCTTCGAATCAAAGTCGATATACGAATAATCATCGTGGTTTCTCGCCAAATTTTGATCATCCACCTTATTCAGGTAAAAAAGGAGCAGGTCCTTATACTGCTAATGTTATTGGAACTAATTTGAGAAGATCTGAATCACTTCATGCTTCACTAGCATCGATTGATTGCAAACAACTCGAGAGAAACTCAAAAATTATAATGCCCTATCATCATCACCAAGACCAATTTGTGAATAAAGGCGGTAAAGGTAAATCGATTTGGAAATCGATGGAAAATTTGGAAAAAGAACACGATGAAAACTTTACTCTTCGTTGGAGGTATCCTAACCCACTGGATGAAGCCACTCAAGCTCAATTTGAACAACAGAATGGTAATCATGTTATAAGCAATAAAAAAAGGTCGAGTCAAACACCGAGTCCAAAGTCAGGAAAAAGTTCATCGAGTAATAATAACAAGAGTTCAAAGGGAGGGAAAAATTCCAAAAATGTAAATAGTAGTAGTAATCTGATTGAAGATTATAGGCAAAGTAGATTCACAAAAAACTCCAAATCTAATGGAAATTCTCACGGGGGTGGTGGGAATCCTACGTCATCCATTAATATTTTCTCACGATATACGAAAAAATCCACGTCCGGTGGTCATCAACAGCAACAAATGCATAATTCATCATTAGCAGCCAATAATAATTGTGCTGAGAACTACCCACCAAACTCAAAGGAGAAAGAGTCGATGAAAATGTTTTCTCTGCCACCAATTCTTATGACACAAGATATGCACCAACAAAGATTGTCCGATTTACCTTCTGGACTATATTAATTCTTACCATTATAAGTAGCAATAACTAAACTTAATAAAAAGAATTATTACGTAATTTACCTACCTATAAGTTCGAGTACCTATCATTTACAATTATACCTAACTTTACACAAAATCTTTAGGTACCTACTTTATTTGGATCAAGCCAAGAAATGATTAGTAAAAAAAACCAACTTTGGTCTCAATTTTTATATAAAATTATGGTCAAGTGTAATTTTGCCTTAATTTTAATTAAAGTTAAATCATTGTCATTAACAGATATGTAATGCAATAGTACCCTACTTTTACTTTTGTAAAAAAAATAAATCTAAAATAGGTACGGTACGCAGTACTTCTAGTTTAAAGATAATATTATAAATTATTATTACCCATTAATCAATACATATTATATTCATTAACTAATAAGTATTAGTATTAAGTAATCATAAATCATAAGATAGCAAAGCAAACTAATCTAATTTGAGTATTATGAATTATGATACGATACCGAAAATTTGGATATTTTTTTATACAACGACTACAATGTAAACTTGTATTTAGTTTAGAGATCTAATTACATACTTATGTTATTAAATAGTTATATACCTATACCAAATATTTAATACTAATACTTATCTTTAGGGTACTTTATGCTAATACCCTACCCTACCTCAACAAATACCTATGTACCCTACTAATTATTTTGAATTTAAAATTTGGGATATTTTACAATTTAAAAGTTGTATTTATTTTCAGTTAAATTATTGTATTACAGATATTTTAAAGGTATTTTAATTCATTTTAAATATTTTTATAGTTAAGTATACAGATATACTTTAAATTAATATCAATATCGGTATCAAATATAATGATAAACACCAAGCGCATACCTAGTAGGGTATATATGATTACATTTACATTATATATGATTACAAAGTAATTTCAATAAATTTTTTTTATCTAGTTTTAAATAAATGAAATACCCAATGAAATACACATAAGTACCTACCTAATGAAAATGTCAAAAGTATTTTTTTTTTGATTTTTCAGAAATTTTTAACTGATGAATAAGTCAAATTAAATCAACGGAGGAAGAGGAATGTTAAAATTACATTAAAAGTAAATAGGTAGTTACTTAAGTAGGTACTTAAGGGTAGTTAAGTAGAATAGGTAATTTAAGTAGTAGCTAATAGTAGTAGAGAATAAAGAAAATACCCTACCTTTAGAAAGAGAAAATAGTTAAAATTACATACCTTGTATTTTAATAATTTTGAAGAAAGGATATTGATATTAAGAAGAATAAATAATCCAAGTAGTAATAGTAGGTAGTAATAGAGAATAAAGAAAAAGTAATAGAGAATACCTTTAGAAAGAGAAAATAGCTAAAATTACATAGGTACCTTCCTTATATTTTAATAATTTTGGAGAAAGGATATTAGGTAAGTAGAATAGTCAATTAAAGTAGTAGCTAGTAGTAGTAGAGAATAAAGAATACCTTTAGAAAGAGAAAATAGTTACATAACATACCTTGAATTATAATAATTTTGAAGAAAGGATATTTCAAGGATTCTTGAAGATATTTCATAGAAAGCGGTGTATGAGATGATTTTTAAGATCTACGTCTCCCCTACACTTAAATTTTCTACCATTACTTTTCTTGGTCTTGTGATACTTTCTCCGTGGCGGCAGAAGTATTATTCGTTCCTATCTTCAGGATGGTGATTTTCTCGTTCTTCAGCAGAATTATTCTCCTCCCCTTCAGTAGTCTCTGAGATCATGTTTCTTTTAGGTGGGAACATTCTAAAAACAAAAAAATTAATAAATATTTAACTATACCTTTTACTTTTATATTAATTAATTTAATTTAATTAAGTTAAGTTAAGTTAATCTAAAACCCACATTTTGAACTCAAAATGAATAATAAAATTGAAATCAAAAGTAGATTTTATTTAATACGAGTGTAGAAGAATTTATAAAATTTAAAATTACTTCAAAACTGATGCTTTTCCAGCTGGTGGCATCATCGAAAGTTCAAGTGGGGTGAATAAAAAGAACTGACGGGTAGAAAATCGTTGAGCATGCTGAAAATTAAAATGCAATTATTTTTATATCTCAAAATTCATGACAATTATTTTACTTACACTTATCAAAGCAGTTTGACTCGCTTTCCGATTAAGTGGATCCATAAAAACATCAAATTCATCCAGCATGAAAAATGGTGATCTCAATACTTGCCATAAGGAAAGAATAAAACAAATGGTCGAAAAAGATCTCTCACCCCTAGAATATGTATTTAGAAAAAGTATTTAGAATTTAGCGTTAATTTTAGAATATCGAAATTACCCTGATAGCTGAAGTCCATATTCAGTCAAATATTTTCTAAAAAAAAGATTTATTAGTTCAAAGTTCATACTAGAGCTAGAGGTAACAACTTATCATTTATAAAAGATTATCAGATAAGATTATTGCATTTATATTTAAATTATTATTACTTGACGGATTTCTTATTTTTTGTATCAATCGTTTGAATAGTTGTAGAAGATTCATTATCAGGACAGACAAAATAATATATTTCTTTCAATTTATGATTAATTTCAAGTCGACCCTATTAAATTAAATTAAATCATTAGAAAATCCATTAACATTTTAGTTTTAAAGATTCTAGTCGATTCGACTAGGCATTCAATACCCAAGCTAATGTCTACAGTCTAATATGTAGACATTTAATAATTAAAAAAATTTATATGTTACCTTATATCCTCTGGATGAAATGAGAGCAGAAAAACAAGAAGAAATTGTGTTCATAAGATTAGTTCTAGTTAGTTTGAAGTAATCCTTTTTATTATTTATACTCTTTTTGACCGTCTATAATTTAAAAAGAATATGAAATTAATGTGAGATGAAAAAAATATTTAAAGTAAATAATTAAAGATAGGTAATTGTATTACAGAAAGTAATCGCTCAAGAAATTCAACATGGTTGATTCCAGTCAAAAATTTCTTTTTTGTATCTGCTAATTCATCCAGTATATCTTGTTCATTACCTAGAAATAAAATTGAAATTATACTTTTTAAAAAATATCAATAAGATATTTAGAATTTAGATATTTTTCCAATTACCGACTAACTGTTCAGCAGCATTCAATTTTAATTGGATATTTTGAAGCTCCTTTTCAATACTCTCAGGTTTTCTTTAAATAAAAATAAAATTACAAACATTAACATTATACTAGCCTTAATGTTAATAAAATAAATATCCAAGTACTTTTTTGTGCGAATTCGAGACTTCTTTTCTTCTGCTTCGGTTATTTTTCTGTTAACATCAATCTTAACTCCTTCTATTTTTTCCAACACTTTATTCTTTTCTTCATTCTGTTCGAACTCCTTCCTCTTTAATTTATCGATTTTCTAATGTAGACAAAATTTCAAAAAAGGATGATTATTTATGTCTCAATAATATAGGTAAATAGAGATATTAATTTGAAAGATGACTTACAATAACTATCTCTTCTATCAGTTGATTTGAATTTTCCAATCTCTCAGCCATCTCATTGTATTCATTAGTTAAGGTATTAATTTCAATTTCTAAATTTTTTTTTTCTTCCTCACTAGTTGCAATTTGACAATTTATTCCCTCGAGCCTTTCAATAAATCTTGACTGTTCTTCTTGTAGCTTTTCACAATCAATTTCTAAATCATTAATTTCTTCTATGAAATCAGCGGTTCCATCACATGAAGCTGCAGCAGCTCTTCGATCAATGGTTACCACTTCATTTTCAATTTGTCTAATTTTACGAAGAGTTTCTTGAACCACTTTTTCTCTATCGTCACTATCACGCTTTAATATTGTTTCTTGCTTTCGCTTTTCATCCATTCGCTTTTTATTATCAGATAGTTGAACTTCTATACCTTCAATTTCCCTTTCCAAATCTCTAAAAACAAAAAAAAGACCAAGAAATTTTCATAAAAAACTAGAAAATATATGGTTTAATAAGGTAATTAATTAAATTACTAATTACAAACAATACAAGTAAAAAATATTTATGTTACCCAGTATCTTCTTGGACACTAGTCTTTAAATATTTGGCCCTTTTTTCATCCATTGGCTTATTACATACTACAAATTTGAGATTTGGAGCTGGTGTAACTTTAAAAAACTCTAAAGTAAAAGCATGTGAGCAAGTTCGAGGAACTCTAAAAAGGACAAAAAAGATAATATAAATATAAATTAAACTAAATAGATAAATAGCTGATTAAAATAAGTAGCAGTTTTATAATATATATATAGAACCACTACATTATAATAAATTGTGCATACCTTCCTGGTTTACCCATAATTTCTAAAGCATCGTTATTTGTCTCAAATAAAAGAATTCTTTCAGCATGAACATAATCAATAATAGCATTTTTAATTACAACGTCGTCATCCTCAATTGTAATTACATCAAAAACAGTAGGATGATTTCCAATTGTTGCCTTCCCGTTTGAAATGTCGTAAGCCTTCAAAAGAGAAAATATATAAAATAAAATATCCAGTAAATACAAATCCATCATTTTAAGATTAATTTAATGAGTATTATATATCAAATATAGGTATGTAATATTTATATATTACCTTTGACAAAAATTTATTAATATTCACATTGGGTCTATTGCCCATAGGATTAGTATAAACACGTGATATTAACTCATTTAATAATTTAGCATCCCTCGAGTTGTCAACAATAAAATTCAAAAGCAGACGCTTAAATATAAATTCAACTAAAACAGCCCATTTAGGTTCCTAAAAAATTGTATAATAAAAGCATTTAGTCATTTAAAAAAAGATGGAAGGTATAAAAGTAATGTATATTGACATACGCTTATTTTAACATATGCTGCTATTGGTCCTTTAGGCAATTTAGAGAATTTGCTTTTATTACGTTCAATAAGTCCAATTAGCGTTTGCATCTCTCTGCCCAAGTAGGAATAACGATCAGCTTGTGAAGAGGTCATCATTTCAATATTTTTCTGCTTTGATTTAATGATATTTTGCAACATAATTCGGTTCTCATCACAACTTTCAACTTCTTTATGAGCCTCTTCAGCTGCTCTACTATACCTTTCTGCCTCTTTCTTGAACTTATCAAGTTGCTTCTTAAGTTCAACAAGTTCTAACTCATAAGCTCTCTTATTTTCTTCATCATCATTATTATTCGCCTTCTTTAATTTCAACTCTTCCAATTTCTTTTTTAATTTTTCAATTTGCTTATTGTTAGATCCAATTTTACGTTGTCTATGCTCAATTTGAGTAGTTATTTCCCGAGTTGATCCTTTAACTTCTAAATATTGAAGTATTAGTAGATCCAAATCTTTATTTCTAACTTGAAGCCTTTTAGAAATTTTCTTCTTTTGCTCTTCTGAAGGTAGATTTGTTTTCAAATCTTCAAGTTCTCGAGTACATTTCTCAAAATTCTGAATTATTTTATTTAATTCTCCATTATGAGCTTGGAAAGATTCTTCAAGTTTTGCCAAATTATTCTCCATAACAAGCACAACCGACCAATGGTATTCAGCTTCTAAATTTTCTATTTGATCTCTATACGAATCCATATCTCGAACAATTTGGGCCTTCTTTTCCAATTCTTTTAAATGTTTTTTATTAACTTGAACGGCATTTTTATGTACTTCAAAATTCTTTTCACTTATAACATGATCATTAATTGTTTCTAACAATATTTTTTCACATTTATCCAGAAGTGTTCCTTGGTAAAACAACTTGTACCTTGTAAAAATAAAAATTATATTAAAACTTAATTTATCCTATCTGCAACAGTATGCAGGAAAATAGTAAGTTATATAATAATAGGTAAAATTAGTAATTTTATGTATTCACTTGTCATTCGGATTTTGTGTCTTTAAGAAATTTCGTGCAGCTTCTTGATTCAAAATTGTTACTGGATTATCCAATTCTATATTTAAAGCTAGTAGAATTTTTTCAAGTTCAGCTGTTAAAAAATTGTTAAATATTATATAAAATGTCATTAAATTAAATAAACTAATCAACTGTAATTTTTATACCAATCGAGATACATAAACTTACCTTTACGTAAAACTCTGATAGTGTCAAGCGTTTTGATTTTATAAGAAGATGTCCCTTTCAGATCCAAAATCCTTTCAATTGTTAATTCATCCCCGTATTCTTCTTCACTCAAACTTCCATTATTTATAAGAGTAATACTTGTCTTTGCAGAAGTTTTACCAATTTTAATTAAAGCTAAAAAATAAAAATATAAGTTATACATTAGTATAGATAGATAAAAATTTAAATTTGACCCAGAAAGAATATTTAATTAGAATTTGGTTTCTACATTTAATACTGCTTGTCCTTGATGTTGCTAATGCCTTAGCTCCTAAACCAACCAACAATCCAGATAAAATAGCAGATTTTCCACTGCCATTTTCACCAGTTACAAAATTTAAATTAGGATGCCATTCTTTATAAAAGCTTTCGTGACACATAAAATTGTACAGTCCTATGCTTTTAATAATTCCAGAGCTTGACTCCATTTCTTCTAATTCCTACGAATCCAAACAATGAAACACATTAAATAAATAAAATAGAATAATATTATGTTTATGTAAAATTAAAATGTAACTATGTATAAAATTATAAAAGGTTAAAGAAATACTTGATTTTGATTTATTGCTTCCACTACCTCTGCATTTTTCCACATTAATGGTTGTGATTGTGATGTCGGTTCCTGCTGTTGCCCATGTCCTTTCTTTTCCTTAGGTTGACTCCTTAAAGTACTTTTCCGATTTGTTTTCGAACTTTTATTCAAAGATGTTTTCGACTTGGATCTTTTACCATTATTTTTATTTGTTATCTCATCCTCACTTGCGGTCACGGTATCTTTTTCCTCTTCAAAGTCGTCATTGTCATCAGTCTCGCTTTCGCTCTCTGAGATTATACCTTGAGTTTCTAATTCATCCACATTTAAACCATCAAAATCATCAGCGCTGCTATTTCGGACAACCCTTTGTCTTTTATTCACATTCTCTTCTCCTTGATTTCGTGGCGACCTTTTCCTCGATGTTTCTCCAGCCATCCTCCCTCAAGTACCTATGAAATATAAAATAACTTGGTCATGATCTTATCCTTAGTATCCTAAAAATAAGATAAATGCAGGCAGTAGGGTATGTCTGTCGAGGCAAAAGTTAGACCCTGAACCACCAATACAATATTATGGTAATATAAACATTCAACATCCTATTGGTACCAATATCATCTCTATGAGACTATGACGATTAACAAGCTAACATGGGAAGTTTTTATGGCATATGGTTAGGTCAATAGATAAGTTACAATTTACAATACAATTAGCCGTACCCGTATCAACTTTACTTGTAACACCACCACCAATATTTATTACTTTCTATTACTAGAAAGTAATATTAATATCTATTACTTTACTACTTACATAATGAAATGACTTTTTATAAAAAATTTTTAAAAATGGTAGGGGGCCCATATTTACAGGTGCTTTACTTGTGACGAGATGAGAGCCCTGTCCCAAAATCGTGGTTTTCATAGCTGAACTAAATGTAAATTCAATAAAAGTAACGCTCCATTTCGATTTCCCATTATGTAATTAAATGTCAGCATAAAAAACTAATCACTAATCATAACCTACCTGAACCTGAGCTTTCAAATTAAACCATTATTATATTATAGATCAATTAAATTATCGAAACCTTATCTTCTAGAGCTAACCTAACCTAATCCCTATCCCTAATGCAATGCTTTTATAGCTTATCCTATACATAAACATTTTGCGATTGGACTCTTGGCCCTGAATTTAAGCCAACATTTTAACAATCAAGCTTACCGATTACCGATGCGATGATTACTGCCTTATTAACCGTGTGTTGATAAATGTGTTATTAATGATGAATTGAGTTGAGTTCTAGTAATTTTAGGTTTTAAAAAAAATAAATAATAATTAAAAATTGCAAAATTGGATTTTGGAATATGGATGATTGCATTTTGCTTTGCTTTTGGCTCAAAATGGCAAAATGCGTGCAACTTTACGTCATAGTCATCAACATACATTGAATGAGCATAGGAGCGTAGATGTCAGCAAATGTGTAAAAAATCTCAAATTCTCTTTTCGATTCTAGAGATCATTTTTTTTAGATTAGATTAGATTAGATGGAGAGAAACTTAATTTTACTTTTAATTGATAGACTTAATTACTATTTACAAATTACTATCATCATCTTGGACCAATTAACTATTTAGTTGGGAATAAAAATAGAAATTAGGTATGTCTCGTCAAAAAGATTATCCCTGATACTACCTAATAAAGAAACGATCTATTGTAGGTCCAGATCTAAACAAAGATTAAAATCAAAATCAAAATCGAAGAATGATGAAAGTACAAAGTATAGAAAAACTTCTAAATCAGCAGGCAGGAAAAAAATCTTCGAGTTCTAGAGCATCAGAAAATTCGACATAATCATGATGGATAATTTTATTTAAGACTTTTTTTTTGTATTCAAAATTCAAAATTCAGATTTTCGATTTTATTTTTTATTGACCTTAACATTTACTCTCTTTATTCAGATTTTTCCTACTTTCTATCAGTATTCCTCTCTTGATCTATTAAAAAAGTTATATTTAGGTATAGATATAAATTATAAAAAACAAACAAACGAAAAGTAAAATAAAAAATAATTACTAATTTATTTTATCTTTTAGCTCTTTTGACATGACCGAGCGATGACCAATAACTAGAATAATAAATAAATGTGTAAAAAAATGCCTAATCTTAAAGATTCAGTTATCAGTTGTTTATCAAGTACAATTCTTATAGTAGATATGTTTAAAGTGTTTAATTAATGTTAGTCCTTATTATTAAATTATTGAGTATTAAGGATTTATTACGAGTAGAGTAAGAGTAACGTATTATAATTATGTAGAATGTAGATCTTTACATTGCTTGTACTCTTTGTAGGCATATAGTTGATCAAAAATCAAAAGCAAAATTGCTGATATAATTGACTATGCATAATTATAACTTATTGTTAGGATGTTGACCTTTTTAATTGCAATTAAAATTAATAAATTAAAAAAATTAAGTTTTTCAGATTTTAATTTCAATTCAATTTTCAATAAAAATAAAATAAAAACCTTTTTATAAATTACTAGGCCTCGCTCGCCCACCCTTCCGGTTAACATTTTAGCTTAGCTAGGTGCATGCATGCACTACACTAACTACTGCTTTTACTATACAAGATACAAGTAAGTGCGTGTATTTACCAATTTGAGTAGGTAAAAAATAATTTGGTCAACAATTTTGGTCAATTTTGGTCATCCAAGTCTCCAAGAGGCAGGTGAAGGTGAATATAATAAGATTGTTGTTTATTAATAATTTTAACCATTTTTGTATGGAGGTAATTTGGTCAATTTTTGTGTCAAATTGTCGTTTTTCATTTGCTCAAGGCTAGCTCTTTTGTCAATCACATTTTGGCTTTTGGTTGGTCACCACCAAACTTTGGTGGTGGTGGTGGTGACCAATAACCAACCGACACTTGACACAAAACTTGAAGCCTTTGGTCACCAAAGGATGCAAGTTCAAAGATAAAGTGCCAAGTAAAATTAGTAATAAATTAAATGGTTTTGGTTACGATTGACAGTTTACGGTTTTGTAAGGAGTAAAACCATGTCAATGGTGACGTCGAGGGTCTCGATAGTCACCTACTGTTGGTCTATTATGTTTATCATTATTATCTCTTAGCACTATATAAGCTATCATAATCCTTATGACCTATGACATATTACAAATTAGCTTGAACTAACCGATAATTTTTGTTTTTATTAATGATTGCTCAATAGTTCTACTATCAAGTCCAACTTATATAATAATAATAATAATTGATTATTTTTTGTTGATTTTTGATTTTGATAGGGTAAGTACATTATTTGTTTTGGCTGTCCTGTGAGTATCGGTGTATTTTTGGTAAAAATGTCTTCTCTAAACGTATTTAAAGTATTTATTGGTAACCTACCGTCGAACCTGAGTGAAATCGAATTACGTGACTTGTTGCGTGAGACTCAAGTTGAGGATGCATCAATTCTTGAGATTATGCTTAGAAGACAACATGCTATCGTCTCTTTTAATGAACAACCTGTGGCTGATGCTGTGATTGACAATTTGCATTCAAAGACTGTGATGGGGAAAGTGCTGAAGGTTGAGCCAGCAATTGATGATTATCGATCTTTGCCCAAAGTCTTGGTTTACAATTGT